>JAWVMR010000250.1:0-16084 GCA_036321205.1 Trypanosoma caninum | reverse complement strand
TTTTTTTTTTTTTTTTTTTTTTTTTTTTTTTTTTAAAAAATTTTTTTTTTTTTTTTTTTTTTTTTTTAAAAAAAAATATAAAAAAAAAAAAAAAAAAAAAAAAAAATTATTCTTTTTTTCTTTTATTTTTATGCTCACGCATAATTTTCGACATTTTATTGCGGCACCTCGGCTAATTATTCCACTTTTGGTAATATATATATAACTAATCACTCTTGTTTACCATTATTATTATTATTTTATTATTGCTATTACTACCATTATTATTATTATTATTATTATTATTTTATTATTATCATTTCTTAATTTATAATTTATAATTTATAAATTATATATATATATATATTCTTAACCAGTTTGTTCTTAAAAAAAAAAAAAATGCCTTTTTCAAAATCAATAGCAAGCTTCTTAGCACGCACACGTGGTCATTTATCATTTTTACCAACATCACCACCACCACACCCCTACTTCTCGTCTTTTTTTTTTTTGTTTTGTAGCATCACGTTTTTGCTAATTCGTCTAATGCTGCAAGTTAAGCAGCTCAAACCACTGGCGCATGGCGTCGGCAATGGCCCCAGGCAGCGTCTCCAGCTCCCGCACAATAAGGTAGTACGGAAAGGGGAACTCCTCCATGTACGAGCGACACACAACCCTGCCGCCCTTGAACTCCACCAGTCGCACGTCCATAATCGAGTTCGACTGCACACGCCGCAATCGCGCGTCACGCTCGGCCTTCAACCGCCGCATCCGCTCCGCCGGCGTGAGAGCCGCAAGCGCCGCCGCGTCGAGGGCAGGCGACGCAACTGAGGGCGGGGGCGACGAGTTACCGGCACCGGGCACCTCCGCCGCACCCCCCTCGGCCACGGCGGTAAAGGCCTTGACGTCAAGCAGCACAAAAACAACAATCTGACGGTTCTCCTCCGCACGCAAAAGAAGTTTTCGCAACTCCGTACAATCTTCTGTGATTTGCCCATCACTAACAATAAACATCATCTGCTGAAGCTGCTGAGTTGTAGAACGGGTTTGTCCGCGAATACGTTCCTGCGCACGGTCCAAGTAGTCAAGCATTGTCTCCAGCAATAGCTTTAAATTTGTAGACTTTTGTGCAAATGTGATCTCGCTGAACAGGCGTGGGCCACTTTCGCCGGTAAAAGGCTCGTGCAGATGATGCAGAATATTTGTTTCCTTCCCAAAACATGCAATGCCCAACTCCCCAACCTCAAGCTGCCGCAGCGCTTCTGCAAGAAGCGCTACAGCACGGCACGACATCACACCGGCGCCATTACACTGCATGCTGAGAGAGTCATCAAGCGCAACAACAATCTGGTAATTACGCTTATTAGGTTTTGTCCTGCGAAGCCATATGCGGTCCTTCTTGAACTGCGAAGCTATAAAAGGAATAATACGCTTCATGTTAAGACGCTTACCTGACTTGTAGTCGCCCTGCAGCTTGTCTGCAAGCGTAGGTGCTAGAATAAGACGCAATTGCTCGCAGAGATGTTGTGATAATCCCTGAACGGCCGATACCTGCTCTTGCCAAAGCCTGCGGCCCCGGCTCAACTTATCATTTGCATCTATTGCATCCTGCTTATCCTCCATATCACCTTCGTTACTTTCATCCTTTTCCTTGCCTTCTTCATCATCTTCAAAATAAGGCTTAGCAGTAACTTTTACACAACGACGCCTGTCTTTTTTCTTCTTTGCTCCCTCCTCTTCTGCATTTTCGCCATCCTCCTCATCACTTCCCTCATTCAACGTTGTATCCAATGCCGACTTCCGACGTCGGGGCCGCGATGTGTCCGCAGGCGCCTCGCATTCGCTATGTGCCTCGTCAAGGCTTTCCTTATTCACATCTGCCAGCTCTTCCTCAGCCTCAGTTACAGGCAGTGGCTTCTCATCAGTTGCTGCCATCCCCTCGCGTTCGCCCTCCTCGTCAAATTCAAACTCCTCAATCATGCTATCATCAACCATCTCCTTTTGTTCCTGATCCTCTTGCTGCTGTGACCATTTCTGCTTCTTTGCGTCAACATGCTTGTCAAGATCAAGTTGCTGCACCTGCCGCTCATGACGCTGCAAAGCGTCCTTTATAGCTCGGTATGGATTCCGCAAAGCTGAGTTATTTTCCCTGCTGTCACGCCGCCGCAACTGATCATCCCTCTTATGTGGTTTCCAGTTGCCTCCAGCATTGTTTAGCTGTTGTTCATCATTTGCTTGTTGCTCTTGCTCAGCAGCGGCAAAATCATCAAATTGCAACTTCTCATGTTGCTCACTATAGTCAGTTTCCTTTTTATGCTCTGTGGCCTCTCCACCAGTGTGCTCGTCCTGCTGACCCCCGTGAAAGACATTCTCGTCAGCACAATCACTATTACTAACACAAGAAGAAGCTGAACTACCGTCGTTACCAGGGTTCTCTTCCTCATTATTATCCTTATCATTCTCATTGTCCCCATCATTCATGCTATTAATGCCTTTATCAGCCGTGTCATCCCCTGCGTCTGAGGAATTCCTCGTTTCGTCAAGGTTGCTTTCATCATAATCGTTATCATCGTCGTCACCTTGCGCATTATTATCATCTTCTTCAGCGTTCCCTTCAGTGTCAAAACTACTACTTCTGCTAGTGCGACCATCTTCATCGCCACTGCTGTCACTCATTGTGTCCTCCATATTGCCAGCATCAGCGGCAAGCTCGTGTTCCCCATCAAGCAACTTACTTTCAGCCTCGTGTAGTGCCTCTTCACGGTTCTCAAAGCCGCCAGTCTCGACGTTGTTATCGCCCTCTTCATCAAATGACTCCTCGTTTCCAAACGCGTCTTCTGGCACCTCCTCCGCACCACCACCTTCATCGCTGTCCATGTCGTTAGTGTCATTTCTGTCTTTCTTCATCCGCTTTCGCTCCTGCGCCTCCTCGCCGTCAACGCTTCCCATCTCCTTATCGGACTCATCATCCTCGTTGTCCTCATCCTCTTCCTCCTTCCGCTGCTCCTTTTCAGCCTTGAAATCCGTCGTTACATCAGCTGCTTTCTCTTCATCACTGCCACCAGTGCCGTCCTCTTCTTTCTTTTGCATGTCCTTCTCGTCATTATTTTTGTCCTCCTTGTCTTTCATGCTCATAAGCTGATCCTCGTTTTCGATCTGATCCGTAACATCCTTTTCACCGTGCCCATCATCCATACCTGTGCCGTCCTGCTGCTCCCCACCACCACCATCACCATTGTCACTGCCATCCGCAACCTCATTCTCTGACTTACAAAAGCCTTTCTTAAGCAAAACACAAAACAGTCGTGAAAGTACAAGGCCCAAATGTGACTGTGCTTTGAGCGCTGTAAGAACAGCATGAAGCAAAGTACTTATACGCTCAAGACAGGCGTCGAGACTAACAACCAACTCGTGTCGCAGCAAGGAAGGAATCTCCCGCTCATTTGTCTGGTCATGCAAAACGTTGTGAAGAGATAATGTAATGTGCTCAAATTTTTCCTTCATTCCTTGTATCGCGGCAACGTAATTTTTATATACCGCAAACTCTTCATTATTATTATTATCAGCATCGTTACCATCCTTACCACCTGCATCCACACCGCAAGATGACAAGGAAAAAGAAGAAGATATCCCTATAACAGTGTCAAAATTTGTATATACAAATTCAAACTCATTAAGAAGCTTTTGAACCTTTTGCGGCCATGAAGCATTGCTTTCTTTTCGCGTACGCTTTGCCTTGAACGTCGGGGCATGCTGTGCGCTAGTTCGCATAGACATAACTTCAACTGCCGCGCATAATGAAGACGCTGATGCATCTACACAGCCAATGCCCGTACTACAGAGCTTCGCGCAGACGCCATGCAATCGCACGTGCAATGAGGTGTGCTGATCCAAAATGGCATCAGGTACAGAGACACTCATACGGCGCTGCGCTTCAGAAAACAAACATAGCTTCCAAAGCTCGTCGGTACAGCCCTTCAGCTCCTCCAAAACATCACTTGCCCCATCCAAGTCAAAAACGCGTTTCGTCAAAAGCCATGTAGTCTGGTGCAAAAAGCACTGAAGCTGCACACAGAGCTCAAGAGAAGCGTGCAGCACCTCATCCCCACCCACGACAACACACTTCTCGCACGAGGCTACGCAGTCTCTCAAAAGTGAAACCTGTTGCCGCACCTCAAACATAAAACCAGCAAGCTCAGTTTCTTCAACAGCAAAAGCAAACAGTGACTCCACTGTGCCAGTTGCCCGCCTGACCTGTGCATCACTGAGATCCTTGTGTGGGTAACGCTCAGCATCCCGCATGCGTTGTAGCCAGCGTGTGAAGCGATAGTGCTCAGCAGCTGCAGCCTCAACATCCTCACTTAGCGCAAGATGTCCATGCACGCCACGGCATGTCAGCAACGCGTTCTTAGAGGCAAAAAGCTCCTCCCACGGAGAAACCTGATTAACATGTGTATAGGGTACACCGTTTTCCTCCAAGACACTAAAAAGAGTTTTCAGAGCTCTCACCTTCTGATTTTGCGGCACCCCAGGAGCCTGAAGCGCCTTTACACGCTCAATAATTTCCTCCGAGGTGCTGCACAAAAAGTTCACACCACATGACAAGCGGGTTTCTCCTGTCAACATGCCATTCTCTTGCTGCAGCGGTTTACCGCCTAAAATGCGTTTGCCAGAGCGATTTCTCTTGGAACACCCAGTATTATTTTTCCTAACGCCATTAGCATTAGCGCTATCAAAAGCCTTGTGATTTTTCGTCTTACCCTTCAACTGTTCAGAAAAGGTAGAAGCAAACCCCATTGCCTGGTCGTCTTCACAACGCTGCTCCTCGCTCAGTATTGTGTTAAGCACAGGAGTTCGCAAAATCTCGTCAAGCTCAGCTAACGCGCGTCCCATTTTAAGATGGGACTTTTCTGCCGTGGCACGCACCGCGTAGTATGTTGAGTCCTCCCAGCGCATGATTCGTGCAAACGCCTCCATATCCTCCTCAAGAGGTGCCAAAGCAAGGCGAAGCTTTTCTGACACCAGAGAAGAAAACTGGCTAAAAAAATCAACTAAGTGCATCGCAACATTGGCCAAAGGCGAATACGCTGCCGTACATGACGGCAGCGACGATGATAATGATGATTGTGATGGTAATGCCAAAAGATGTAAACCAAAAGCCTTTAATAAACGAATACGCACATGGAAGTCGCCATAATGCGACCCCCACATAAATTCCACACAATAGGTGAAAAATTGCAGGCATCGCTCTGGCAATTGTTCAACTGGAATTGGGCGACCACCGTCAATCAAATCAAAAAGTTTAAACCACCCCATTCCCGCCTTCAGCTCAAACTCTTTCCGCTTTGCTAAAAAAGCCTGCGCCCAGCAACGTAACTCCAGCCGTCGCCATCGCAACACAAAAGAAGAAAGTTTTGCCATGTGATCAAGTATGGATGTTTCCCGCGACGCATTACGTTCCCATTCATAGCACTCCCTCAAAAGTATCTCGCAGCCGTTCATAATTTTCATAAGTGGGGTTGTGAGCGCTGGAAGAGCAGCAATTTTATTGCCGATGCGAAAACACCGTTGCAGTGATGGCGTGTCAGGGTACATTACCAATAAACTGTTCACGGCCTCAATGATACCTCGTAATGAAATGCTAAACAACCGAAGCTCTGAAGGCGCAGGATCAGTGAATATATTGAAGCCTGAAGACCACTTCGCCTCCGGCGAAACATCAGTTACAAGCACTTCATTATTCAACAACGCTGTGCGTGCAGCAAAGCCGCCAAGCAACAGTTTCTCATTAGCCACGGAAAACGTTATATTTTTTTCCAAAATACCACTAAATCCATAAGAGTGCAACTGGCTGGAAAGAACATCAAATCTACCCTTAAACGCACAGAGTGCCTTATCACCATCAAAAACCGAATTGTCATGCAGCGCTAAAAGCCCTTCAAAAAATTGGTAGTGTGTCTCAAGAAGACGCCCGATATAGCGCGCCCCTTGTTGTCCTGACAAGATGATGCGAGCATGTCGTCCGGCACGGTTCAAAAACGACAACGGTGATAAAAATAATTCTTGTTTTGTCTCAGCACCGCTAACAGCTTCATGGCAATCCACGTTCCCATCGTCATCAGTTTGCAAAAAAACAAAATCCTCCTCATAGCTAGGAAATAACTCCTTCAAAACACGCAAGTACTTCTCGTCGTCCCCCTCAATAGTGATAGCTTTTTCTTTGTACAACACGGTCATTTCCTCATCGTGGTGCTCCTTTGCCTCAAGCTCCTCCACAACACGATACAAGTCACGGTATAAACTAAACAGTTGTCCCACAAACTCAAGGCAAAGTACACGTGCAGGCAAACTCTGAACAAACAACAAGCAAGAATCAAGGTATGCCAAACGATGTTGAAGAGCGTGTATGCCAGAAAATGGTAACGTAGCAGAAGAAACTAAAAGCGAAGGAAAATGCATCATACGGACCATTTCTGGTTTGCTAAAAAGTGTGTCAACAGCATCTGATTGAGGCTGCAAAAGACAACTCATATTAGCAGCAAAAGAGGCAAAAAGAGCCGGTTCAGCCATCGGAAGAGTGACATCCTCATATCCTCCAAAGTTCTCCAATATGTCAATAAACTGCTGATAGAGCAACTCGCTCCACGTCTTTCGCGCTTTCTGTGCCTCGGGCCGCCTGTCAGATAATACGGCAGTGAGGCGGTCATCCGACAATGTTGTGTTACAGATCTGGTGAAGTACACTCACAAGATTGGCATACTTTGCCCCTGACTCATCAGGACGAGGAATAATTTTTTCTGATGCTTTTGCAAAAAATGTTTTCTCCATTTTTAGTAATTCATGCACAAGACACCGTTGCTGACTACAACCACGCATAGAAAGTTCCTCCGACCACTTGAAAGCGTCATTCAAACGACTGAGACGCCCAATCTCCTCACATGCAACCTCTCTTTTTAAAAGAAGCTTATACATAGGATCAATAGGAGACGAAGGAATAAGCAAACGACAACGCAATACCCCCACCAGCGCTACACGACACAAAGAGTCAATTCCTGGTAAGCAATCATCATTACTTATTACCATCTGCAAAAGGCAACGTACTGCATTCGAAGCCGGAGCTGTAGATAATCCAGACATCCCTTGACGCAAAACATCCAAAATTTGCGATACTGGCATACATTGCCAACCTGGAAGCATATTTGTCTCCCTCACATTTAAAAAATGCTCTGGAGCATACACGGATAACAACAAAAGTAACTCCTTCACGCAGCTCAACTCCCATTGCTCAAACGTACTTGTATCCATCACGGGTAGAACACGGCAAAAACGAAAAAGATCATCCATAATCTCACTATGCGCATTGCACTTTGTGCCAATAGACATAACAGACACCCCCGCCGCGTACCCGAGAATCTCATACGCGGCATTTGCCCATGCACCAAAAAGAATATAACGTCCACCACCCAACCCGTGACGTAAAATAAAATTATATGCAATCAAAGGCACAAGAGTGGCCAAAAGTTTCTCGCAGCAACTCTCCCGTGGATCTATGGTAAGCACCTCTCTCCACAAGACGGTCTCTAGCTCTGATAGCACATTAAACTCTGTGCAGTACAACTCAATAAATCGACGAATACTATTTAATAATGACTTCAATAAAGTAGCAGAGCCACCTTCTCTAGCCAATTGTACACGCAGTAGCAATCCAAACTCGGCACGAAAAACTGCGGTGTTCCACAAAGCGTCCCGTAATCTTTTATGTGTCGCCTTTTCAACAGCGTTTACAGAAGTCTTCCATGCAGCAAAAGCGTGTCGCTCATCAATAGTTGTAATTTTAGGACGAACAACACTTTTTTGTAAAGCGGATCTTTGCAAAATAAGTTGATAAGGCAAGTCAAGATAACGACAAAGCAACATCAAAAAACTCTCAATTGAGCATATTAAAGCACTCGCGTCAAGCACAGTTTGTTTCTTCAGCACAGAAGTAAGAAGAGCCAGGTTTGTCACCAACATAACAAAGTTGTCGGCATTAACCTGAAAAGGCGAACCTAAAACATTCAACAAACGTAGCAAAGAATTCAGGTAACGACAAATAAGATGATGTAAATGCGGTGAAACAACACTCCGCGTGACCCTAATAAAAGTGTCAAATAACTGCTGAAAAGCCGTGTTCAGCATTGGTGAATCTGATATTATTATGTGAATATTACCAACGCCTGTGTACCATTTTGCTTGGGGTCCAAATACCATCAAGGAACGACACCAAAGAAGATCAAAAACCTCCACAGAACTGCTGTTGTAGTCTTTCGAGAGTAAAAGTAACGTTTCAGAAACCTCATGCTCGGAAAGCAAATTCATCAAGTTGGAATAAACAAAATTCTTCCGCATAGTTGTCAACATTTCAGTTGAAACAACATCTGCGCACTGTTCCAAAACAAAAAACAAAACCAGATCCCTTACGGAATGCTGAATCAACGAGGAGTCACGAATGGACAAAAAGGTTTTTAGGGCCAAACCACATCGATGAACACAAATACGCACTAAAGCCATCCCCACATCTTCAGTGTTTGAGCTGCCATATAAATTCATTGCAGATAAAATATCCATAACAGCCGTGTAGCAGCAATTAGACTCTTGTAAATTTTCAACCATCAAGCGCTCAAGTATCTCCTCAACCACGGCCTTGTTGGCACCCCAGTGGCCACAACGATTCCAAATGTACTTGTGGAGAATCAAATGTTTAAGTTCCTCCAAATCGGCATCGGCCGACAGCATTGCCGCCGTTTTCACCAACGTAAATGTATTTGGAGCCCCGGCCGTCAGTGCATCTGACAACTGAGGTGACAATGGTCGAGCAAAATCGGCATAAAAAGCACCAAAAAGAAACTCTCGATGGTATTTACACAACCTATCAAGCACCTTGACGTTTTTGCAGCTAGACACCACACCGGCAACTGCAATACTTTCCAACGAGGGTGTACAAATAGGTTCAACGTAAATTTCCACTGCACGATTTCGCATAGCTCGCGATATTTCACCATATTTCGGATCAAGTGTGGCAAACAAACGAAAATTAGGGTGTGGCTCTACAACGCGAAGACAGCCATCCACAAGGCCCTGTTCATTCACCGAAAGTCTTCCGTTTGGTTCAACGAGTGGGTTAAGACGATCAAGAACACTGGCATTACAATAATTCACATTATCCAAAACAAGCCAGTGACCAAAAATCATGGCTTCCAAAATCAAAGAATCCCGCCACTCAAATAGACCCTGTTTACCCTCCACCTGATCAACTCCGCCCAAAAGATCAACAGTGTCACAGCTTGCATTCATTGAAAATACAACCAAAGGTGCGCCTACAAGCGATGCTGCAGTTTTTATGCAAGACGTTTTCCCGGCCCCACTTGGACCCACCAGTAAACAAAATTGGTTTTGCTCATAGCAGATCAGTATAGACCTAATTATAGATACCCTAGAAGGAAGAAGCAAAGGTGCCACATTGTTTAGAGACATTGGCTCTTTTAGTCGATGTGCCAAAAAGAAATTTCCCAAATACACAGTATTGTCTTCAGCAATCATAAAATTCCCCTCACTAGCAGCTTTAAAGGATTTAACCACCGCGTCGCCGAAATACCGCTTTCCAAGGCCGCGACATTTTTCTCGATCCACGTCTGTGCGCATACGCTGGACAAACAACGTCTCAATAAACTCGCATGGGTCAGTCAGTTTTTGGTACGCCTTCATAAGTTTTGCCCAACGAAGCACATCGCGCAAGTTAAACTCCCATGGACTCCCACGAGATCCATAACTGCGGTTCACCATCACATCACGATGAAGATCGTCCACAAAACAAACCATCTTTTTTAACACACCCTCACTGATGTCTGGACATACTGCAAGAGCAATACACATAAGATCTTCCACACCAAAAGGCTCAATCCTCACTCTTGTAAAACGATTCACAAAGCTACGAGGCAATCCTTTTCGGCCACCACCCTCTATCAGTGGATTTTGGCATGCAAAAACACGAAATTCCTCAGCAGCAGAAAATTCTTCGTTGAGTTCTGGAATAAAAACTGCAGACCGATGATCCAGCAGTGCATTAAGACCTTCAAGAACAGCTTGACTAGCCAGATTCAATTCGTCAAAAATAACCCACCATCCAGCTTTTAGTGCCTGCAAAAGAACGCCATCAGACCACAAAAACTGAGGTTCTTTAGCGTCCCCGCCAGATGAAGGAGAAGGCAAATAAGTGCCCAATAAATCCATAATGTCTGTCTGCTCACTCAGGTTGATACGCACAACACGCTTTCCAAATGCACATCCCAAGGCCTCCACTATACTTGTTTTACCGACACCAGGACTTCCTTCTAAAAGAATTGCTTTTCGCATAATACTCGCACGAACAAGTTTTGATAAATTTTTACGTGTCGAAAGGGCCCCAAAATAAAAGTTCCTTTCCATCCCTACTGGTAATTTTGGCTCTTCCAAAGTATCAAATACTTCCCAAAAAGGCTGCTGTAAACAGCTTTCATCAATGCCACTAAGCTGTTTTGCTTTTTTCAAATAAACCTCGCGCAGCATATGCGCCCCGTACTCCACCTGGCCCGTGCCAACACCAATACCATCAAGAATAACAGCGTCAAGCCCGTGCATAAATGCGACAGCGTCATCACAATGACTCTCCGTTGCATTCATAAATAAAACCCAAGCAATGATGTCTCGAATGCTAACGTGTTGAATGGCTCTGTCAAACGTTGTAGCCTTGGCCATATCGCAAAGAAGTAAAGCCATTTTTTTTGCCCACGGCTCAAGACGAGAGCTTAAACGTCTGGACAAAATCAAAGCAACCTCCTCCTCATCTGTAATGGAAAAAACATAAATTTCTGTAAACCGGTTGCGCAAAGCAGGAGAAAGCTCTTTTTTACCAAAGTCACCACCTGGATTCATTGTTGCCAGAATGCGAAAGTCTTCAGCTGCAACAATAACATCGGCAGTACTCTTTTCAGAAAGGGTAATCATGCGTGTTGGCTCCAAAACACTGTTCAGTCTCTCAAGTACGCTATCCTCCGCAAGCGAAATTTCATCAAGAAGAAATATGCCTCCCTGCAACATGCAGTCCACAAGAGGACCGTTGCGCCACTCAAAAAGAGCATTGGTAGAGCGCTTATTAGGAAGAACTGGACGAAGACTTCCCAAAAAATCCGAGGCCTCACTGTGTTGATGACAATTAACGATGCTTAGTCGACGCCCCAAAACGGCTGCCCACAATTGACAGACAGTTGTCTTGCTACTGCCCGTTTCTCCTACCAGCAGCACGGGTTCTTTATGATAAATACAAATGCCCACAACTGTAAACAGACGACGCATTGACTCTGTCCACACAATACCAAATCTATCTACCACATTTTCAGTCTCCAGCATGGTGTAATACGATGCAACATATGGCCAATGAGAAGGTGAATAAATCACCTTTTCGCAAAGCTCCGTCTTGGTAACAGATTCGATAACGTCCTTTACAATTTGACGCTCCTCCAACTTGCGACAACGCTCTGCTAGCAAAAGATAGCCATGCTCAGCTAGTTCCTGATATGTACAGGGCTTGCGTTCTGCCCAGCGAAAAAGGTCTCTAGAAGTTATAAAACCATGACGTCCAGCAAAAATCTGTGAGGCCTGTCGCCTCATCTGAAGTGTAACCATAATTTCTACCATCTTTTTGGCAAAGCTTTCAGTGAGTAAATAGCGTTGGCATAATATCGTGCACAACTCCACGGTTGGTATGTCGTCTACTGTTATTTCCAAAAAACGATTACGTAATGCCCTTGACAAAAGCTTCCGTCCGCCATAAACACCAGCAGGATTTTGCGTTGCAAATATACGTAAATTCGGATGTGCTTTTATTGTTTCATGGGTATCGGCCACAAAAAGCTCACGGTTATCATCCAGCAAACGATTTAATGCCTCAAGAACATCAGTAGGCGCCAGGTTCAGCTCGTCAAGAACAACCCAATAACCATTACGAACAGCAGTTACAAGAATACCGTCAACAAAACGGAGCTTACCACGCTCGTCAGAAACGTAGTGACCAACGTACTCCTGTATTTCTGTACTTTCATGATTGTTTATCCTCAAAAATTTGTGTCCAGCAAGTTGAGCAAGATATTTTACAATTGAGCTTTTTCCAGAGGATGTAGGCCCCTCAAGCAAAACTGGTCTATCTGCAAAAACAGCTCGTGCAACGTTCAACAAATGACCTTTGACACTTGGTGTTATAATAAAAGTATCGTCGGTTGTAGGCTGCTCGGTTCCCATAGGTAGCCAAATATGCTCATACGCAACATAGTGTCCCTCTAAAGGACATGAAGGTAAGGTTGGAGGTGGGGGTTTATTTCCAGTAAAAACAATTTTTACAATCATATCTTCAACGACAGCATGGAACTGCCGTTGTAAAGACGTTGCAAAACCCAATACCAGACCGTCAAACAAAGCAAGTGAAAAGCCGTATTGAGACGTAGCCTTTCTAACGTAGGCAAGAGCTCGAGTCAATGTTCTAAGACTAAACGAAGGTGGTTTGGTTTCGCCATCCAATGAACAAAGTGTGGATTTTGAACTTCTCCAACATTCTAAAAAAAATGCTGTAATTTCTTCAGTTTTGCAGTTGGCAGCTAGGTGACCAATGTACTCGTTAACAATGGTACTAATGTCATACCTATCAAAAGGCTCACTGACATAAAATTCAGTAAACTTTGAGCGCAAAGACGGTGGAAGGGCTTTTTTTCCAACATCTGTAGGAGGATTCATGTTTGCAAAAACATGAAAGTTTTTGTGTCGACGTATCGGCTCACAATTTCCTTTATCAGTAAGAAATAAAACATCCACGTCACCCAAAACTGACGACACCCTTTCCAACACTTCAGTTGTCGCAAGATTCAGTTCATCCAGAAGAATCCAATGCCCCTCCCTCCATGCCTTGACCAAAGAACCTTCTTCAAACTGGAACGCAAACGTTGCCCTTGCTTTTTCCACTGTATTTAGCAATTCCGTTGCGGTCTCTTTAAGAGAAACCCATTCATTAACCAGTTGCTCTGAAAAGCACTGCTTGTCATTTTTTAACTTAAACGAGTCAAAGCCTTTGAGTATCTGTTTTACCACTGTTATCCAATAGCCTTTTCTTATAGCGGAATGAAGAGTTTCTAAAAACTGAACGTTCTTAGAAGCATTAAATGTTTGAGAAAACAAGTCCAAAAAAAGATGATATGCTTTTCTAACGGCAACACTAACGTCAAGAGGTTTCCAACCTCCCATAAAATCACTTGTATCTGTCTGTTGGTTAAGATTATGTACTATTAGTTTTTGTCCAACATTGTCTGCAAGATATTGCACAAGAAATGTTTTTCCCACACCAGTTTCACCTGTAAGAAGAACGTTTTCGCCGGCCTGAACAGCCACTGCTATTCGCTCCAGCAAAGACATTGCGTGCTTTGTGGCAGCAAATGCAATACGAGTCTCCCTTTCTAAAACAAAACTAGAAATCAAAGGCAACGCAGCACGACCCACTGTCAAGCATTCTTTTGTTAGTGTCATTTCTGGTTTGTTTCCTCTAACAAGAGACTCTGCAACGTTGGGAGCTATATCCATAGAATCAGCCAACAAAACCATAGCTGACGTTAAACTGCTACCATCTGGACATCCAGCAAGAATACAGTCAAATGCCTCAAAAAACATTAGTTCACGAACAGTAGACGAAAGAAATTTATCCACAAAACCAATCGATTGCAAACGCTTGTCCACCCGTTTACACCACTTCAATAGGCATCTTAGTGTTAAAAATGGAGCCATAGTTGGTGAATCAAAAAGCATGGCCAGCCTCTGCACAGTGCTCTGTGGTACAGAATAAAGAGATATTGCAATAGTGCAAATCTCATCAAATGGTAGACTCTCCACCAAAACCGTTCCCCAAAGCTCCAAAAATGGAATAGCGTTGCTTTTCCGCGTAGTAAACATCTCTCCAACAACCCGAAGCTGTTGCGTGGCTATAATCTTAAAATTTGGATGAGCCTGAATGCGCAAGTTCTTCTCTGGCAAAAATAGTGTAGATTCCTCAAGAAGAGACAACAAGACAGAAAAGACATCAAAGGATGCTAGATCAATGTCCTCTAAAAGAATCCAATACCCATTTTTTACAGCAGAAGTAAGAGGTCCAGGAATCCACTCAAAAACACCGGGAGTGTTGGTTGCCAAAAACTTTCCCAACAAATCCTTGCTGTCAAAAGAGTCATCGACATTCACTTGTAACATTGTCTCTTTAGTGCCATAACAATCAGCCAATGCATTAGCCAAAAAGCTTTTGCCGCATCCAATATCACCCTGGATTAATACTGCTTTAGAAAAATTTGCAGCTACCTTCAATTTGTTAAAGTTACGCTCAACTGCAGGTGTTACAATCATTGTCTACATATTGGAAAATAAAGAAAATAAATTATGGCAGCAAAAACAAAACAAGATAATAATAATAAGCATGCGTGTGGCAAACCAAAATTTAACGCAATAAAACAAAATAAAATAGCTTAATCATATAGTCCAAACACACATATGTATTTATGTATACAAATACACGCAAATCATTCCTAATAACATCTTGGCCTCCTTCAAACAAAAATAAAAGCAAACTCATTGAATAACACTTTAAGTTATAATAAACAAAAGCGTATACCAACAACAACAACCATTCACCATTCAAAAAAAAAAAAAAAAAAAAAAAAAAAAAAAAAAAAAAAAAAAAAAAAAAAAANNAAAAAAAAAAAAAAAAAAAAAAAAAAAAAAAAAAAAAAAAAAAAAAAAAAAAAAAAAAAAAAAAAAAAAAAAAAAAAAAAAAAAAAAAAAAAACATTTATCTATCGCTCAATTCGCTTACGCACTTGCTGCAGTCGGCTAAGTCTGACAATCTCTCCTTGACTCGGGCCATCACCTTTTAGCTCTTCGTCAAAAAAACTATTATTTCTGAAGCCCCCATAAGTCGAACAGTACGGTGGTTTCTTTCTTCTCGCTAAAGAAGCAAACCCCAAAGAAGATATATAGCTTGTAAGAGAAAGTTCTGTTTCTAAAAGCAAGGCCACAATATATGCTGCCGCCTTATCTTCAATTGCTAAACGATCTAGAAGACCAATCACAATTTTCCTTGGTATACTAATCCCGCTCGCTAACAAAATATATATAACCCTTAATGCCACATCATATGAAGATGTTTCATTCAGAATACGAAATGCAAGTATCTCATTAGCAAATAACCCATCAAAAATTGTACCATCAACAGCACCAGAAAAGGCATTTTTAGTGCCTTTATTTTTTTCTTTTGCACCAACTGCAGCCTTTTTAAAAAAACATTTTCCATCATAAGCCGTATCTGTAAAGCTAAATGAAACCGATAATTCTGCCAAGAACATACTATAAATGCCATCGCTCCTTAAGCAAAAATAGTAAGGAACGTCAGGTAAAAAACAATACATGTTCATACCTAAAAAAGTAAGCAATGAGGCAGCTTCACCATGGAAACCATTAAAAAAGTGAAAAAAGGGGGGAAATAGACTTGAGATACCTCCATAAAAATGCTTTCCCGTCACAACACACGGTAAATAACACCTATTCGCCAAAAAAAACCAGTGATAAAAAAAACTAAAAGACAACGGGGCCATAAAATCATACTAATGCAGCAACGAAAAATATTGATGTAAATATAAACTATGTACTTTATAAAATATATATCTATATACATACACATATATATAAAGAACACAGCGCAACAACATACAGATACATACAACATAAATACAGACCACACAATATCCGCCACAAGGTTTAATAGTAGTAATACCACAGTAACAATTTCTTTTTGCACACCAAGCTCACCCTCAAAAAAACAAACAAAAACTTTATAGTTAAAAAAAAGGATCTTTATCAGGTGTGTGTCTCCATGCGCGTGGCAACTCCCATTAACAGGATTTCTCCCCTCACACACAGGTCACTGTACTGTTTGAACGCTTACCTTTCGACCCTTAACGCACGTGCTCCGAACAACAATAAGGCTGAAGGGCGTCAGTTCCGATTGGCGA
>JAWVMR010000249.1:0-21457 GCA_036321205.1 Trypanosoma caninum | reverse complement strand
CATGTAGACATTGTGGAGGTGTTATTGTTTTCTGCTGTTGGGCGTCGTCGCTCCTGAAAAGGAGGGGGCACACCAAAATAAAATAATAACACCATAAAAAAGATACACCAGTAATGAAAAATGACCACCGACACTCACAAAAAATCCCCAAGGCATTTTCATATTTGTATGTATATATTTTTTGGCATCCCAAAGTAATAAATAAATCACAGGCCCTTCGCTTTCACCATCACCTGTTTGATAGCATTTTATTCAGTCTCCCATTACACCAGTAAAAAATAAAAAATAAATAAATAAAGAAACCAAAGCATGAAATTAAGTAGCACACAAACAAAAAAAAAAAAAAGGTAGGGGCACCTGCAACTCCTCCATCTCCCGCCCCTTAAAAGCGGCAGCAAAAAAACAAATAAAAATAATAAACATGGGCATTACTTTATCCAACAATTTTTGCCCTTGTAAAGAACCCGGCACACACGAAACCCTGCAGTTTGCACTGGGAATAGAAAGAGAGAGTGAACGGCCCCCCATCCCCACTATTTATCCCGCAATGTTGCGACACCACAAGTCCTGCACACGTCCACCCCACACACATGGAGATGGCGCATTTTTATCGTCAGTTTCTGTCTGACCAGCCATATATATATATTTATACAAGCATTATAGATACATTATATATCAATTAAAAAAAAAAAAAAAAGTTCAACGTTGCAAAAGAATTTTGTCTTTCATGATTGAGTGACTCAGTTACCATCTCAAGTTTGATATAAACTCGGCAGCTTTGGTATTTCAGACTGTTGAAAATAAATATGAGTTTAAAAGACGCTCCCTCACAAATGTTTTTAGTGGGATCGTAAAATAAACTTTTCGCAACGCACAAGCTGTCTTCGATAACCCACATCTTTAAAATCTTCATCATTTGGTATTTACCGTAATTTTTGGTTGCTCATATCATAAAACAAGACCTGTCTGTAAGACTTGGTTCTACCTCTCCTTTCAAAAAAAGATCAGATATTGCTACGCTATCATTTTTGCTACCTCGTCTATAGTGTGCATAACATATGCATTTCCGGCTCACATCCAACGTACCGCCTTTGTTGGCTTGTTTTCATAAGTGGAATAAAGATGCCACAAAATATGGCCAGTAAAAGTTAAGATGAGAACGTCAATTAAAAAAAAAATGAAAAAAAAAATTTTTTTTACTCATTTATCACAAAACAAAGAGTAGAGAGAATCCAACAAAAAACTGTATTAGGTGTATTCAAAAAAATAAAAAAAAAAAGGCTGTTCTTTTATGTCACCACTTGGGGGTTGTTCCTCTAGTTTTTACGACCTCTTCCTCGTAGTATCGCTCTCCCATTTTTTCCTGCCACTTTTTTGCCTGACTCCACCGCTGCATGAGCACGTCGTCTATTGACCTGCCCTCCAGAACTTTTTTATGAACCGCAGTTTGCCCGCCGTCTTCTGCATCTTCTTTTTTTAATCCGGTTTTGGGGTCAATGGTCTCAAATTCCACCTTGCTGGGTTTATGCGCAAGCAAAAAAAGGACCTTTGCAAAGTCCGAAACAGCATGCTCACATCTAGACATTTGCTGAACTGTTGGCAAATCATTCAAAGAAGGAAGCTGTACTATTTGTTTATAGCCCAACGCCTCGAAACGCTCAACAGCGCTAGATGCAGGGCACAACGAATTTACGCGACGGCAATGGCGCTCGCAAAGTTCATAGTCTTCCTTTCGGCGCTGCTGCGCAACCGCCATGAACTCATTTTCCCAGCCTTTTGGCGCACGATTTTGATTTTCAATAACCCTCTCGGTTCTTTCTAAACATAACTTGGAACAATTATTGCACAATGAAACTAACGTTGAAAGAGTCACCTCGTCAGTTTTGTAGCTATCTTTTCGTGTTTGAAGTGCCATTTTTTAAATAACTAAAAAAAAAAAAAAAAAAAAGACATAAACACAGTGCAAATGCATTTTTTTTTTTTTCCTTTTTTACTTATATTGTTTGTTTTTATTTTAATTTTAGACAACAGGCAAGTTAAACATTATAACATAAAAAAAATACATAGGTGTATTCTCAGGTATTCGTATTAAAGGTACCTCAATTTTATATTCAATCACAACAAACCTCAACACACACACACACACACACACACACACACACAGACACACAGACACACAGACACACAGACACACAGACAGACGGAGACAAATATAATATAATAGATATTCTTTTTGTAAAAAAGAAAACAAAAGAAAAACAAACCGTTCAAGTATTAACCTAGTCAAAGAGACCAAAGCCCATGTCGTCATCTTCTTCTTCCTCAACAGGAGCGGCTGCGGCGGCTGCGGCGGCTGCTGCGGCGGGAACTTCAGCAGCGGCGGTGGTGGTAGCGGCGGCGGCAGTGGCAGAACACACGGTCCCTCCCACAAGTTTTGCTCTACCTTCAGCGCACACCGCGTCGAAATCCTTGTCCCCAAACTCCGCAAAAAGTGCACTCATACGAGCAGAATCAACGGGGACGCCAGCGGCCTTCAGAATCTTCTCAACAGCAGACTTTGTAGGAGCCTCCCCAGAAAGACCAGCAAGGGCGTATGCAGCAAGGTACTTCATTTTTTAATGGGAACCCTATGAATAAAAGACAAGAAAACGAATAGCAAAGCACGTATATATCTAGATGCATTTGCGCACATTATAGACACAATACACATTAAACCAGCAAACACACGCGTATATACATGTAAAAAAAAAAAAAAAAAAAATTTTTTTCGTAAAGAAAATTAAAAACAAAATAACATATGTTAAATAAAAAACAAAACACTCAAGTTTACCCTAGTCAAAGAGACCAAAGCCCATGTCGTCATCTTCCTCTTCCTCAACAGGAGCGGCTGCTGCGGCTGCTGCGGCGGGAACTTCAGCAGCGGCGGTGGTGGTAGCGGCGGCGGCAGTGGCAGAACACACGGTCCCTCCCACAAGTTTTGCTCTACCTTCAGCGCACACCGCGTCGAAATCCTTGTCCCCAAACTCCGCAAAAAGTGCACTCATACGAGCAGAATCAACGGGGACGCCAGCGGCCTTCAGAATCTTCTCAACAGCAGACTTTGTAGGAGCCTCCCCAGAAAGACCAGCAAGGGCGTATGCAGCAAGGTACTTCATTTTTTAATGGGAACCCTATGAATAAAAGACAAGAAAACGAATAGCAAAGCACGTATATATCTAGATGCATTTGCGCACATTATAGACACAATACACATTAAACCAGCAAACACACGTTAAAATAATAATAATAATAATAATAACAAAAATTTATACATAATAATAGTGGTAAAAAAAAAATAAATAGGCAATTTAGTAGCTTCTCTGCAGATGTTGTACAAAAACAACAACGTCATTTTTTCGTAGCGGCAAAAGGGGCAATCCTTGATCGGAAAATATCTTATTTACACTGTCAACAAGCTTAGCGTCATCCAATGACTGCACATCATTTTCGTTCTTGAAATAATTGTCAAAGTCAATATGTTCAATGAGTTCCTCAAAAGACGAACATAAAGCTGCGTACCATCTTCTGATAGTTTGATCGGCAACACAAACGACTCGCTGTTGGATCGACTCGGAAAGAGTCAAAAAAACCTGAACCAAATCCCCACTGCAAACACTTTTGGAGATGTACCGTCCTCTACGATGCTTTAATACGGCGGACCTTCCCTCATTCATGGCCTCAAACGATGCATTTCGACTATATCCTCGTTCTTGCCCAGTGCAAAGAACCTCTCTGTAGTAAGCGTGTTCAAACCCCCCCAAAGCAGGAAGTGCAAGAGATACCGTTATTTCCAAGGCCTTCAAAAAAAAGTAGGTTTCATTTGTTACAGGAGTTATCGTCCCAAAGGCCCCATGAGACGTACCAAAAACAAGCTGTGAGCCACATATACCAGGAATAAGTGCGTTTGTGGTAGGGACAACATTATTTGTGACGGAACAAACAGCAAAGCTTCCCTTTTGTATCGCCGTAACCAGGTCTCCCAGGTGATATTGTGCCCTTGTTGCAAGTTTCCCATTCGACAAGAGCGTCGGTGATGCATCTGAAAATCCCGAAAAAGACGGAAAGTCATACGAAAGACAAAAAAAATTAAAAAGATCATCCCCAAAGCAAATATTGCAACGCTTATCATCTGTTTGGAGCACAACACCATCCATTACTCCCCGCGGCACCGAATCACGCGCAACAACCTTCAGGCTACCCTGAATAGTATCAACCTGAATAAAAAAACAACTATGGCGTGCATCAAAAGCCACAATACATGACATGTCCTCGCGGTATATAGGCAACAAACGCGTCACAATTGTTCCAACACACACAGTTTCTTCAGCCACAAAGGTGGTGTCCGCTGTACTCCAATTGTAAAGCGCTATACAACCGTTAATGCCCAAGGCTATTCGACAGGGATAATTGGGAACAATACAACAACACTGCAGAGCCCCCTCAACATCTTTGCTCCCCAACGGTCGCAACTGTGGCTTTACTGTAGTGTGCTGCTGTCCCTGATCAACAGCACACCACATAAACCGACTCCACAGAGACAATTGTTCGTCAGGAAAAGCAAAAGTGGTTCCTACAAGAAGCATCAAATGACTACCACTACTATCACTATTATTATTATCACCATTATTATTATTACTATTATTATTATTATTATTATTACAGGTATTATAATAGTTTTCTATTATATCGCTACCAACGTCAGTTTTAGTCGAAGAACCAATAGCAAAAGTCTCCAAAAAAACGCAACGCTCATTCTCAAGAAGTTCGAGAAAAGTTTCGTGGTCCCGCAGTGACACAGCAGGGCTTGTTATTTCGTATCCGGGCATAAGCAACAGCTGGTCTTTTTCGCTGCAACGAACGGAAAGCGCAAAAGCGTTCCACCATGGTACATACTTTACACGAGTTACTGTGTACTTTAGTGACAAGAAGACGGAGTTGAGCTTTTTAAAATCCACAATGTTTCCAAAAACAAGAGCCTGCTCACTTTGGGAAAAAAATATATACTTGGTTGGAACATCAGAGATGTCAATAACAGCGCACACCACAATATCACTAAAGTCAATTCCTGTAAGTTGAAAACCGGCATCAGAAACAATTATAATGAAAGGAACCTCTCCAAGACATAAGACGGCGTTTTGACACTCCAGATTAAACAATCGAAGAGGTTCCATCTTTAGTATAGTTTCCCCAACAGAAGCTGCGTTCGTTGCAATATCTTCTACGGCAACATCAACAAGATAACCATTAAGTAATCCAAGAAGAAGTCGTGGTTTGCAAAGTTGCGACATCACGCAAATAGAATATGGAACCGATGATAATACAAGACGTCCCTTTAAGCAAACCTTGTCATTGTGCACCTCGTATAAGCCAACTGCAGCAGAGTTCCATTCCCCGACAAGAAAGCTGTTAAATGACAAAATCGCCAAGCAAGAAACGTCGTTTTCTGTCACAAAGCTTATCTTTATGTTAAGACTATGAAGATCAAATAGAAAAACAGCTCTTGAGGTAGAAAAAATAACTAATTCCAACTTTGTGTTAACCTGTGAGTGACGAACGCCTAAGTTATCATCACGCATAACGTATAGTCCCTTACCGTCTTTCAAAATGTTTAACCCAACAGCAGTAACCTGCACAAACGCGTCAGTTACAGGGCTGTATGCAAGCGCCAAGGTCTCCGTTGAGGTATCAAACTGCGTATCAAAAACCTCTTCAACCACAACAGATGGCGTTGTTAGAACATGACTAACGCGGCTGTAGCCTGGGAAGGTAAAAATAATAACGTTTCCCGCCACCGAAATATGCTTTAGATTTAAAAGATGTTTGATTGAAACGTCGTGTCTAACGTTGACGGCAGAACGTTTAAGACTTATACCACCTCCAAGACCAACACCTGTGCTAGCGATGACACTCATACGAGGACCATCCGCCGCCACAGTTATGTCAAACACGGGTCCACAGTTATTCAATAAAACACCACTTTCTCCTTTGCGCCACTTCAACCAGAGGGTGTTTGTCATGCGTGATCCTACTACACAATACTCTTTACTCAGAACAGCAACGGTGTCTGGTATAGTCTCCAGCGACGACATTGCGACATTTGCAAGGACCATTTTGCTAGAATTTGACCCCTCAACTTCCTCTTTCAAACCAACCTTGACGTAAGTTCCGTCCCAAAAAAAAACAAGTAGCTCCCGATTTGGTAGAGAAGCGCAACAAACTGGCTCAACATACGAGCTAAAGGGAGGAAAGGCCAAAGTTGTCACATTTTTTACCGAAGTCGCCTGATTGCCTGCCATCTTCCATGAAACAAATGTAATCAGCTGAGGGCCAAGAATAAACAACCCCTCAGGTGTTGCACGCAAAAAACATGCATTTGTTTCTACGTTACCCAAAAAAACACCCTTTCTTTTAAAAACGTTTCGCGTGGAAAACACCCCTTCTAGCGTATCAGGCAGCCACGAACGGGTTGGTGTTTTTTTCCCCTTGCATTGCTCCTCGCTCATTGCAAGATCAATGGAGTACTCAGACACATGAGTCCTTGAAGAAGAATCCGCATAAAGTACATATAAGCATGCAACATTTTTTTCACAGTCAATTGGCCCAAAAACAAAGCTGCGAACGTCCAGCTCCAATGCATTAAAATGTCCTTGTGAGAAAACAACTTTTCGTTTTGGTCTTTTAAGCACATTTTGCACGCATTCAGAAGAAAACATAGTTTCAAAAGTCAAAAGAGCACTTTTGTTGTTTCGGCTGTAGGCGGCAATGGCGGCAACAGGATCAAAAAAAAACACGCTCCCACGACAAATAGAGAACGCAACCAAAGGAACGACGTCATCCTGTGGCGTTCTATAACCACCCCAAGAGCACAACGAGACCTCACTCAACCTTTCCTGGTAAAAACAAGTGTCAATATCACCGTGAAATAGAGTTGTCATTTCTACAATTCCATTGTTGTTTCGCTCGAACGCAACAACAGATACCTCTTGTTTGACAGACAAGAAAAAAACTACATGTCTACTGTTCCCCTTGGAATTGCCAAGCGGCAAAACCTCCATCAACTTCAGTGACGTAAATAATGTAAAATCCGCAATGTGCTCAATGGAGCCGTCAATCATTTCCTTAAAAAGAGAAACCATGTTTAACCGATTCAAAAGCACAAAGTTTTCTTCGTTACCCAAAAAATAACCGGCCACAACACCAAGCACAGCCGTAGGGCTTTTGCTCGTAGAAACCACAAAAGGCATATATATATATATATATATATATATATATATAAATATATATAAATGTGTCAGTGTGTAATGAATAGATAAATTGCCGTGTATCCCTTTTCTTTTGTTTGTAGGCTGTCCTTTGCGCACAGAATGGCTATTATTATTCCTGACCAACCTTTATGTTTAACCCGCAACGTTAGTGTACTCCAAAACACAAAAAATAAAAAAATAAAAACAGCAAGCAAAAAAAACAAAAAAACAAAAAGATAAAAATCAATCTCCTTTTTCACTCTCACTCCACTTTTTTTTTTTTTTTCTATTAAAAAAAAAAAAAGCAAAAAAATTTTTTTTAAAAAGGTAAACGCAACCGTACAAGCTAAACCTGATATAACCTTAAATAATTTCTTTAAATCTGCTTCTTAAGTTCGTTGCAACTACAAAATAAATAAAAAATAATATGATAAATAAATAGAAAAACGTAAATCATATTATTTTCTCATCTATAAATAAAGAAATATAAATATAAATATAAATAAATAAATAAATATATATATATATATATATATGGACACTTATTCGGAAAAACAAACACACATTTTTTGCCATGATCAAGATAAAAATAAAACAGTCTCTTACTTGTGCGTGCATATCTCACGCCAGTACAGACAATCGATAATCTCACCAATAACACTAGAAAGAAAAAAAAAAAAAAAAAAAAACATCAAGAAAAAAAAAAAAAAGCAGTCAAATAATATAAACCAAAAATGGTTTATTTAGCAAAAACAGTCAACAATTTCAGTACTGCAGCGAGCCTTCCGAAGCAATGTAGCAATTGTGCGCAACATCACAGTAGGCACCATAACCGACCTCACCTGCGCCGTGCTCGCAACTGCAAAATATAGCTTGCCATCGCAAACCCTCTTGACGTCATGC
Organism: Trypanosoma caninum; assembly: GCA_036321205.1. NCBI lineage: Eukaryota > Euglenozoa > Kinetoplastea > Trypanosomatida > Trypanosomatidae > Trypanosoma > Trypanosoma caninum. The sequence goes on along the minus strand of JAWVMR010000249.1, from coordinate 13,271 downwards.
CTAATATCCCAGAATGAAAACACGTGGCGAGAGTCCTTCGTTTCGACCGCCATCACCGCATGAAACCCAGAATACACAAGAACATCAAAACACCATGCCGAGCCTGTTGTAGTAGACTCACCAACACCATATTTTGGACAAAAAGAGTGACCCCCTCCATAACAACGCGCAGATACCTGAAAAGAGTAATTAGACATTCGGGCAACAAATAGTTGCATATCAATATCGCTAAACTCGCCCGTCAACTCGTGCAAAAAACTCATTACCGCATCCTTTACGTAGACAATATCAGCGCGCTCCTCAGTTTGCCTTGATGTCGCAAACAAGTCCTTTTCCCACCCCAACCACCATTCTTTAAAAGCGCATGTCATCGAGATAACACGCTTATCTCTTACTCCCCGCGCAAGAAATGGAAAAAAAAACTTAGCTATGGCCAATTTCTTCGCCGCGGCCGCTTCAACACGGCTGACACCATCGCGATCATTCCCACCTACATTCTCATTGCGGTGAGCCAACGTGGTCGAAACGTTGCCAAAAATAATCAGCTTGTCTCGAAAGCCCTTTGCAGCAAGCTCCTCACTAAGAAGTGGACTTCGATTACCTGTTTCTGACGGGCCCTTGGGCATGCGCGAGCGTTCATAGTAGTAAACGGTATCCAAACTGATGTCGTGAGTTAACTTTGTTTTGTCATTGAGAAAAACGGTCGGATACCGCCTTCCATTTTGGTACAAAAGAAACCCATAACCATACTTGTTGCAGTATATACAACTTTGAAGCAATGCTGGTGGTAAAGGAGGTCTTGGTTGAGCCATCGTATCACATGAATACGAGCGAATAGCTTCAGATGAATTCAATTCACCAACACAGTCGTTTTTCTTAAGAAACTCGTGAAGCGTCATACGTAATTCATGGCCGTTCTCCTTATGTTGCTCCTTACTGCGCACTCCTTGAGCTCTTTTGTCGGTAACGCCCTTTGGATTAAAAGAAAGCGGAGAGCGTATTGCGACTGGCGAAGCCCACAGGGGGCTTGAGCGCTCTTTTGGGGATGTTGACAAAGGCCCTTCGGGGGGAACAAGAGACCTCGGAGCCATACATGACAACTGATGTGAAAAGAAAAAACTATGCTGCAAGACCTTTGTTGGTGATGGTCGCTGCAGCGGATCCCTCTGAAGCAAGCGCTGAATCAAATCTTTGCAAGACTCTGGCACAGATGTACCCTGCGGAAAAGAATAGTCCACCCGCAAAATCTTGTTGTATGTGGTGTTTATATCCTTTGTCTCAAATGGTGGTGTGCCGAATGCCAGGGCGTACAACACAACCCCAAGACTCCAAATGTCTGCTTCTAGTCCATAACCCACCCCTGTTTTTTCACTGGCAAGTACCTCAGGGGCGATGTAGTTGGGAGTACCACAGGTTGTCTTTTTTTTATCGGTTGCGGAAAGAAGTTCACTAGCAAATCCAAAATCTCCAACTTTCATGTTACCTGAAAAATCAATCATTATGTTTCCAAGTTTTAAATCCCTGTGGATAATCCAATTACTATGCATATATTCAACTGCGGAGACAACCTGGCTCATAATGTGTCGTATCTCCTCAGGTGTAAATACACCACGTTCCTTGGATAAGTCCATCAAACTCTTTCTACTACACTGCTCCAATATTATGTAATGGTAATATTCATCTTGAAATGTACGCACAAACTGAACAATGTTAGGGTGCTTTATTCGACTATGAATGTCAACTTCCATGCGAAACTTTACTTCAGATCCCCTGGACCTTAGCGTTCGCTTGTCAATTACCTTGCCGGCATATCTAGTACCTGTTGTTAACTCCTTAAAATCATACACCTGTGCAAACCCGCCAGTCCCCAGCAGTGCCCCACAACGATATCTAGAAATCACCTCATTTCTCACCGAATCTCTCTCCTCCACAATGACACCACAACCGTCATAAAACGCGGCTCTTGGCCTGGACCCCGCCGCCACCGTAGAAGACACAGGACGCTGCGGGGGAGAGTAGCCCTGGTGCGGGGCAACCCCCCTGCCGGGGCCAATCGCAGTGGAGGGCCGGCAACAAGGCGCTCCCACACAGGCATAGCGCGCCTCCGCAATTGGAGACGGCGAACACGGAATGGCGTTGTTGAGGTTGGGCCCTGAACTCGAGCGTCGCAAGGCGGCGTCGTGGTCCGCCCCCGCGCCAAATTTCCCCGTTTGCCCACTAATCGGGGGCGGGGGAATGTATTGATTAAGAGTTGGTGAACCTATGTTTTCACTACGGCATTGAACCAATGACTGCTGACCCAAAGGCGATGCACGTTCGTAAATTGACGCGGTCCGGTTATACGGAGACAAACTTTTTCTGATTGACGGCGATCGTGTTCCTTGCCTGCCATTGTCTATAAGTGTAGCCATTTTCTTATTTCTTGTTATTGAGGTCATTAATATGCTATCAAGTAAGGATTCTCCAAAAACTAATGTGCTCTATTGCCTATCTTTCTTTCTCTATCAAACAAATATATATATATATATATACAAGTTTTTTTTTTTTTTGTTTTGTTCGTTTATGTTATTGTATACCACTACTCCTCCTTCTATGCTTATTAATAAAATTTCTAATTATCTCATTATAATAAATCAATAAAACATAGTATATATATATATATATATATATATATATATTGGTCTTGCTTTAATTAAAGATTGTTTTTTTGTCAAACAATACATCTTCTTTTGACATTTTAATTTTTTTGAGTGTAATAAAAAACACACACACAAAAAAAAAAAAATTGGGGTTGGGATATTCAAAATTGATCTTTTCTATTTTCTATATATATATTTTTTTATCCTCCTTTTAGTTTTCCTAATACAAAGCAAATTCCCTAACTTCAATGGCCTCCACCTCATCACTAATGTTACTTTTTTTTTTAATTAACCGCTCCCCCCCACCCCCAAAAAATAATAATAATAATAATAATAATAATAATAATAACAAAAATAAAAATAAAAATAAAAATAAATAGATTGATAGGCAACAACTTTGCTCAATGATGCGCCTTGACAGGCGGACCAAACACAAACCAGCCAGCAACAGCAGCCAAACATCCAGCAACCATCAATTTGTCAATGACGGAATCCCCATCCGCTCCGGTAGCGCCGTTGATTTTCGACATCCGCGGAAATTCAGACGGGCCCGCCGGTTTTGTTGCGGCGGCGGCGGTTGCAAAGACCGGACGCGAGCCCCGCATGGCAACAGAAAATGTTCGAAAAAACATTTTTTCCAAACCCTGCCCTGCACACAATAAGCAAACCAATATATATATATATATATATATGTATATACTCTCCTTTTTTTAACTTACCGTCACTTTGGCAAAAAAAAAAAAAAATCCTGAGTAAAAACAAAATTATTAGAGTGGCAGCAGTCTAAATATATGACAAAAAAAACAAACAAACCACAAAAAAAAAAAAAAAAAAAAAAAAAAAAAAAAAAAAAAAAAAAAAAAAAAAAAAAAAAAAAAAAAAAAAACAAAAAAAAAAAAATATATATATTTTGGTATAAATACAGCAAAACAAAAAAAAAAAAACTACTATCAAAAACAAACAAAAACTTTTCTCTTTTTTTTTTTTTTTTCTTTCTTTTTCTTTTTGATCTTGCTATTTTATTATACGGCCATGGGGATCACCACACGCTGCTTGAACAGCTACACTGACAGTCTCTATTCTACTACAGCTGTTAGAAAAAAAACGGGAGTTACATTTCAAATATATCGTCGCGTGTGCATCATCAAGAGAATCAATGTAAGAAAAAAATGAACTTTGAAGTACAACCTGAACCCCTTGCAATTGCGAAAAATGTTTGTACATTGTCCCTGGCGGGTTAAACGCAACAAAAGGTACCTTGTAATGAAAAGAAAGAAGCTTGGCATAGCCCCCGTTAAATTGATCACCAATAAGTAAAATTCGGTCTCTTTTTCCAGCAGCAATTAAAGTTTCAATATATTCAGAAACATCATGTAACGCCTCAAAATGTGAAAACCACCTTTGAAAAAATGAAACACCATAAATAAAAGACGCTTGGTACTTCTCTGGCCACACGCTAATAAAAGGTGAAATTGCCCCAGCAATTTGAAAAACAATAGATGTACCCCATTCGTCAATATTACGCAAAAAAGACAAACCCATATTGTTGGCGTTCAATGTTATAAAATGGTAATCACTCTCCAGATCAACGTAATCAGAAAATGGAATAGCCACACCACTCGTTGAATAATCAAAATTTGGCGGCAAAAAAAAGGGGTATTTGCGTACAAAACTAGGAAGATGTGAGAACCAAGTGACAAAATCCTTGTCGCCGTGTACTAATAAAGAATAAGATAAAGCACTTAAAAGAGACAAATCGTAAATGCCAAGTACTGCAGAACCATTTGTGTTGTACTTTATTTTACAGAGCTCAGTAGTCGTGTTTTCGCCAACAATAGGATCACCCTTTGCGGCAATGCTGTCAGTGAAACGATATGTCAACGCATTCCCACAGCTAATCACAACTGCCAGAGCAAACATAACAGTAAGCCACCAAAAAATAAGCACTTTTTGATCGGTCCTGAGAGCAATATTATCCATCTCATATTTCCGCTCAGCTAAAACACGATAAGGATGACGATAACCAAAAAATGTCTTTACATCAAAGCATCTAAAGCATCTCAAAAATGCATCTCTGCAGCAAAAGAGATGCGTCGCACAGATAGGTTGCCGTTGGGCATCGTCTCGCGTCTCAAGCTCCTTGGGAAGTTGAAATAATTCATAGTGCTCTTTTTTAGTGAAACTGTGCCGCCTTTTACGAGCAACCATACAGTGGGAAAGAATAAACAGCACAAAAACGGCAAAAACTAGATCTTTTGCTTGCACAAAGGCGCCGCACAAAACGCCCGTAACCAACAAAACAGCAATAAGAAACAGTGTTGTGCATACTGACCAATAATTTCTTTTGGGAAACATCGTCGTCCAGGAAACAAGAATAACAGAAAAAAGTACAACTGTAAGTACCGACCCCCAAATAATTTTCGGTTGACCAATGCATGATAAAAGCGTCTGTGACATATAAAGAGCCAACAACGGTACACAACCTATAAAAAATACAATGGAGTTCCAGCGCAGTGTCGTGGCATCCAGTCCATACTCCTCCAAAACAGTAGACGCGTGATACCAATGTCTTGTTAACGGTCGCAGGCCACTACAACTAAGCGCCTTTTCCCATAATGAAAAATCGTCTCGTTCTATGCGGCTCTTAAAAACATCTCGCTTTAGTTTTAGCGCACGCCAGTAAAACCATACATAGCAAAGCATAATAATAAAAAGTCCGACAATGACAGAAACGTAAGCATACGTCTGAGCAAAAAACAAAAAGGATTTGTTGCTAACCAACACTTCAATAAAAGCCCACAAAAAAGGAAAAAGTGTTGTAACAATAACAAGAAAGAAGTAAATAATGTAAGGCGGCTGTTTGCTTCGAAAGTGTGTCATTCCCCAAAATTTTGTGTCTTCACGCTTTACACGCCAAAGACCTTTTAACATATCTATCCAGGTGCAAAAAATTGTGACAACCGTAAAGCTTAAAAGAAAAAAAATTACACTAAAGCTTATTGTCAACAACGAGCTAAAATCTCCACTTGGAAATGGAGCATGCATACGAAAAAGCACCTCAAACGTCCACTTCAACGAAAGAGTTAGCAATAGAACTCCAGCACAATAAAGCAGAAAAAAAAGGTACAGTCTAAATTCAAATGACAAAAATGTCTCCAAAACAACGTCAGCAAACCAGCAGTATGACGGCGGCTCCCAATCCTCAATCTCGTACGAGCGGATAACGTTCTCTGCTGTGAGCAGGGGGGCATCGTCATTTTGGGGACAATTTTTCTCCACCGCCTCCTGCTCCCCCACGTAGCAGTAGTTCCCATCGACACACTCATAGTGCCCGCTTTTGTAGTCGCCTGGAAGCTCAACGTTGACCGACTGCGCGGCCGTCTCCACCTCACGGTTCGTCTCGGCATGCAGTGACTGCACCCCGGCAGCGTCCTTTTCGCGCGTTCTGTTGCTGGGGTAAACAACGGACATAACGGCACCTGCGCCTATTTGTTTACAAACCCAATCTAAAATAATAATAATAATAAAAACTTGAAACAAAAACAAAAGTAAAGTTAGTGTCAATAAATTAAATTAATACATATATACAATAGAATGCAATACAAATATATATACATACATATATATATATATATACATGATATTAAGTGGCACATATGCGTGTACACAAGGTGAAAAAATAAATAAAGTTGAAAGTAAAACCCTATTAAAAAAAAAAAAAAAAAAAAAAAAAAAAAAAAAAAAAAAAAAAAAAAAAAAAAAAAAAAAAAAAAAAAAAAACATCAAAACAAACAAACACACAAACAACAACAACGACAAAATAAAATAAAAAAAAAAAGAAAAAAAAATTTTTTATTTTTATTCACCACGTTGTTTTGATCTTGTTTTTTTAGAAACAAGTATAAATAATATAAGCATACAAGGCCACACACTATGTAATCGTTATTGCGTAAAAAAAAAACAAAAAAAAAAAAAAACTTTTTTTTTTTTTTTTCTTATATTGAACTACAAAACGCAAAAAAACAAAAAAAGCTACAATAGATGCTAAGTTTTGCTCTCCACTTCAACATTTTTTCCGCATAATAACATTTCTTTCGCCTTTGTTTCTATATAGGCTTAGCACTAGTAGTTTATTTGGATTTTATTCATGTTATATTTTAGCATATATACATATACGTATAGACATATATACATACATATATATATATATATTGTTTTTGCGCACTATTATCTCTACCACAAGATACACACACACACACACCATTTCTTTCAACACATCATGTCAAACAAGTCTGTTTTCCGGTTGCGTGTTTTAACTGTTTTAAAGCAATGTTATATCTGTTTGCCAAGGTCTCATTCCCATCTCCTTTTAAAGAGCTCCCCTTGCTAAAAAGCTCCTTTGCCCGCGCAGTGTTTCCACGGCGATACTCCAACTCGCCAGCTTCGTAGTACGCACAAGATAAAATCATCGAATCAGTGGGAATACGCTTTTCGGCAGCAAATATTTTGTTCATCATCTCCAGCGCTTCGTCAGTGCGACCACAACCCTTATAAATTGCCCCAACAAAAAGCAAATGCATATTTTTAGCCTCAACCCCGCTTAAATCTTTTCCAGCTGTGACGCGTTCCAGTTCCTTCAAAACGCGTTCTGCCTGTTCAGTGTTCATGTGAGCAAGATCACGGTTTATATACAACAGATATACACCGCAGAGTGGCAACAACTGTTTGTTTGCAAGAATGCGGGCCGCAATCTTTGGGGAGTTGACGTCGTTCTTAGACTTGGAGTTGTACACCTGGCCCACCTTCTCCAGGAACTCCAGTGCTTTTTTGTCGTCCTCAAGCATAACATAACACGCCGCAATCGACAACGTCACCTGGCCGGTGTACGCAAAAGCCTTCTTTGAGGATATTATGTATTCAAAAAGCGATTCATACCTTTTCCTCGCCTGCTCAAAACAAAGCTCCATGTAAAGTGTGTCAGCGTGTAAATACCGAATTAACAAAGGCACAAGTCCAACCTTTGAGGCGTTCGCTTCAGCAGTTTGAATAGCAGCCAGTGCCTCGGCCGTCTGGCCTTTTTTCCTGCAGTAAAAATTTAAATACCCATAAAAGTACGTATTTTGCTTATACCGTTCGTTCATTGCATCCAAAATCCGCTTTGCCTTTCGAAGCGTCTCTTCAACACTACCAATGCCTGTTGGAAGAAATAAATATAACGTGCAAAGTACAAGCGCAGCAAACGGAGAGCGTATTCCATTGCTTTCAAAAACTTCTGTAAGATACTGTTCACCAAGCTCCCTGTCTGAAATAAATCCAATAACCTGAAGAACCCTCATTAACTTGGATGGAATAAGTGCAAGCAACGTGTAAAAAGTACCAGTGCCGTACTTTACACACATTTTTATTTCTTCAGGAATAGAATTTGAAGTGTCTGCTTCAACAATCCGTATCAACTTATGGTATATTCCCCATGCTTTGCGCAAATTTATGGCGCCTTTAAAATACGAGTTCGTCATAAGCTGGCATACAGAGCGCATCAGTAAAGCATCAGCGTAGATAACATCACACTCCAGCTTCCACATGTCATTTAAACATATCCCAAGCTTTTCAGCCTCTTTGTCGCGCTCGTTATGAGCCTTTTTCATTTGTTTAGTCTTCAACACTTCACGCAAACCTAAAGAAACATTGTCGTTACCCCCCCTCTCCTCTTCGCCGTCATCCACATCAAACTTGTGAACGCCGTGTTTCATCGCCGTGGCCTGAGCATCCGCCGCCTTAAACATGTCCATGAGTTTATATATCGCCTCATTCGTGTAATCCACCAGCGTCTGGAGAAGAAAGCAGTTGGCATGCTCTAAGGCGTAGCGTGGGTGTGACATCTTTAGCGAAGAAAGAATTGCATCAGCCTCAAGGTATTGATTGTTCCATATCATATTAACGGCATCTACGACACGGTAATGAACACCTTTACCTTCTTCACTTGTTACTGCCAGCTCCTGCGGCTGACCTTCGTTTACGTCTTCCCCTTCCTCCATTTCCTTCCTTTTTTTTTCTTTTTTTCTTTTTGTTACAATCCCTAACACCCCTTTTTTAGGGTGTTTTTAGGTGGTGTGGTGTGGATATGTGGTTTGGTTTGAGTGCGCGTACGTCACAGCATCAGACCCAACAAAAACAACAACAAAAACATATAAGCATATATATATATATATATATATATATATATATATGTATATATATACATGTATATACATATATATCATAATTAAAAATACGGTGTATTTTACACGCAAACAAATGTGTATACATACATATGTTTATATATATATATACATATATATGTATACATAAAGAAAATTTATTATTATTATTATGATAATCTAACTCACTCCTTGTTAGACCAGCGAGCCATCTCAACACACCAACTAAACTCTACACCACCTCAGTCAGCTCTACGCAAAAAGTTTCTATAACCAAATACATAATTGCACTAGTTTGATTTCTTCGTTGTTGCTGTTTTATTTCCTTAAAATAAAAAAAAAAAAAAAAAGCTTGTTAGTCAATGTTGCTTTCCTCTCTTTTCCTCTTTTGTAGCTTTCATTTACTACTAATCTCCAAGCAGTAGAATTACTGTCTCTTTGTTTTGCTTTCTTACTTTGTTTGTTTTTTGTTTTTTATTACTATTCTCTTGCAAAGTGCAATGTTTAAAAAAAAAAAAAACACGCGCACACACACACACACATATATATATATTTTGTTTATATATATAACAAATTTCAACAATACCGTTATTTAAAAGCCCAAAACTATACATTTTCCAATTTAAGCCATCATTTGCAGCTTACCTTCTTCTTTTTTTTTTTTTTTTTTTTTTTTTTTTTTTTTTTTTTTTTTTTTTTTTTTTTTTTTTTTTTTTTTTTTTTTTTCATAAACTAGTTGTCCTGGGATTTCTTTCGAGCAGCAGCAAATAGCTTGGATTTCAGTCTCTGTTTTTCTAAAAACAGGTTGGAATAATTAATCCGCTGCTCGTGAATATATTCCATCGCCTCAATGCGCTGTCTTTCTTCTTCATATGCCGCATCTGAGTGTACTTGGTCCAACTCCCGAATTGCCTCCTGACACTCGCTAGATAGCGCCCTCACCTTCCATTCAAGAACATCGACCACACGCTCCTTTTCCTCTTTAACGCAATTTAATAATCTCATGCGATTAGAGAGTCGTTTTTCCTCCAGCTCCAGCAAGTTGTAAATGGCTGAATGACACTTTTCGTCTGCGGGTTTAACTGCATCCAAATTGTACATTTCCTCACTGCTCTCAACAGGTATTAGTTCCCTGCTGGTGGACCATTTTGTCGTCAGGTACGCGTTGACATCGCACGCAAGATGATTATTCTGAAGGGCCTTCTCGATGCACCGCAGCCGGTGTTCAAGCTGTTCAACACGGCGGTCCTGCGCTTTAATAATTTTTTCCTGCGCACGACGCACCACATTCACCCTCTCTTCAAGCTCCTCCTTTATTTCAGCAATCCCAGAACAAGCCAGAAGACGAGAGGCAGACGTGTTGATATCCTCCAGCTCGTTAAGCTTTGCATCAACAATATCGCACTCAGCCCCCAGCTCCCGCAAGGTCTCCTCTGCGCATTTTGTATCACGGACCACAACGCGTATCTCATTGTTCAGTTCATCGATTTCATCAAGAATGTCCGCACGCTCACGTAGGCCATTTATCATGCTCATGATTGCGTTTTCCTTTTTATTTAGAATCATGCGACCAAGGCGAATTTCTTTTGCAACAAGGGCTTTTTCAGCCTCCAACTCCTGGATAGAGACATTCTCGCCACCCCCCCACGGCAGTGAATTGCGTCCATTCGCCGAGTTTGTGGGGCGGTTGATCAGAACACCGGTGGCGTCAGTGAGCAACTCGCTTTCCTCCTTCGTTTTGCGATAACGCCTCCCTTCAGCCTCTATGTGCCTGTTCAGTTCGTTCAACTCCCGCGTTAATTCACGGTTGCGCTGCGTCAGAGCCCTGCTGGCAATGTCAAACTGCGCCATCACGCTGCCAATGTCCTCGATGCGGAGCAGGCGTGCGTCCTTCCGCGGCCGAACCCCACAATAGTCGAGCACCGGAAAGGTTGCGGAAAGATCGTCTGCATCCAACCCGTCATGCGCTATGCTCAACTCCCCTTCAAGCTGAGCCTTGCGCTGCTGTAGCTCTCCCAGTTCTTTTTTCCTGAGTGCAATTACACACTCAAGCTCTTTCTTACGTTCGACGCAGTTGTGTCTCATTCTTGACTTTTTAAAGTGGTTAAAGAAGTGTGACACACTTTTTAGAATATATACACTCAACAATTATATATATATATATAAATATAGTATAATATAAGACTACAAACGAACAAACAATAACAACAACAACAAAAAAAAAAAAAAGCAGTGAAAAATAATAGTTTATTGCATTGCGTTAATTTCTCCATGATTCAACATCTTCTTTACGGCAGAGACACATCCAGCCAAAACACCCACAACAAGAAAGTAAAATCAGTGCGCTTTGTAAACATATATATATATATATATATATATATACTCCTAAATACAAGCGTTTAATAATGATAAAAAAACAGTACTTATAATAGCAATAATAAAGCTAATATACTACAATTTCAATAACTAACAAAGCCCTCAAACTCGTTTCGAGATATTTACGAGTACAACTTTGTTGTTATGCAGGACTACAGTTTCCTTCACCTTCACATGAAAAATGGCAAACTTTGCGTGTGACGCAATTGTCCCGTCCCTTTCAAACATAGCGTACCCTTGTGAATCATAACCCTCTAAATTCAAATACCGCCACGCCGCCTGAACGTCAAGTTGTGACAAAGTTTGAGGAAACAGGCGACCAAAACCACGCACATGACCACTATTAATAAAATCACCACAATCGACACCACTTCTATCAAGCAAGGAGCTTGGTTTTAAACTGGGGTCAAAACAGTGATGCACTTGCTTCCAGCGGTTGTAATTGCGGCTGTGGTGCACAAAACGAACGTTATCTCGTAAAAAAGTGGCAACATTTTCCTTACCATACACCACACCCAGCCATGTGTTATACACCACATCCTCTGATAAGTAGTTTAATGCATCGCCAACATTTCCTTCAGCCAAAAGATCCACAAATCGCATCGCAACTAGTTGCGATGTTGTCATTACTGTATTTGCATCACCCAATTAGTTAGCAAAAAATATATATACTTTAATCCTTTTCCTTCACTACCTCCTCCCACCCCCCCAACAAATAATAAAAAAAAAAAAACGTGGGGGCATTACGTGCATGAATACAAATGTTGTTATATATATATATATATATAACACGATATTTTCTCAAGGTTTTTTTCCTTACATAACCCTATCCGTAATAATAAAAAACGTTTTCTCCTCTCTTTCCCCCCGGGATTATATCCTCACCCTACCCTACGCCCTCCAATTTGCATAACTCCTACACCATCACTGCTTTCTGGGACATTAAAATGCCAACGATAACAGCAAAAATGCCAAGAGCAGAAGCAAAAATTTCAATTATAAGAACTTTCACAAAAAGTGCACTACTGTGCGCGTCGGCAATGGCGCAGCTGCTTCCGACAATTCCGACGGCAATGCCACATGACATGTTCCCTATTCCAACAGCTAAACCAGCAGCAAAAAGAGTAAATCCTGCAGCAGCAGCCTTGTAGGCGTACTTTCCATGCTCATCAAGTGCGTTTATATTTGCCTCCACCTTGCTCATCATAATGATCGCCAAAATAACACCGTAAATAGCCACAGCCTCGCAAAAAATAACTGAAATTAAATTCTTGCTGCGTATTTCAGGCGCACGAATAGCCGCTCCACTGATAGAAGAAGCTGTTGTTAGAATGCCCCACGCAGCACCTCCAATGGAAAAGGTGATGGCAATTCCTATTCCCACAGACCCCCACGCATATGGCGACACGGAAAACAACACATCCCAAAGCGCAGAAAATGGAGGAACTATCGTGCCACAAAAAGCAGGAACAATACCAAAAACAAAAATCAAGAAAACCAAAATGTACTTAAAAAGTCTTACTATAAAGGCGAGCGCATCGTCTGGTGGTAATCGCGACGATTGTGGTACAACCTCCGGTTCGACAGGCATTGACAACTCAACTTCCCCTGTACCCCTTGCAAAAAAACCTAGACTTTACGCAAACCCTAGTCCCCCACCGCTCGAAACAAAGACAAAACTAACAATAAGTAATAGTACTAATAATAATTACACAAACAAACAAAAAAAAAAAAAAAATTATTTTTATTTTGTGCGTGAGGGAGGTGTGTCAGTACAAACTTAGGATGACGACAGATAGTTTTTTCTTTTTTTACAACGTTTTTTGAACGTGTGCCAAGTTTCGCTCTGTGGTGATCGTGTAAAACATCCCCTATCAAACTAATAATAATAATACTTCCTCCATCCATCCCCCCTCACACCCCCACACACACAGACACACACATGCCAAAATCCCATTTCTTTTTTTCTTTTTCTTTTCTGTTATTTAATGAGACAAATGCAAGCGCAAAGAAGGCCAAATCAAAAATGAAGTCATCAACGCTTGCGGAGAAACACCAT
>JAWVMR010000248.1:0-17982 GCA_036321205.1 Trypanosoma caninum | reverse complement strand
AAAAAAAAAAAAAAAAAATTATTATTCAATTTTTTTTTTAAAAAAAAAAAAATCTTTTTTTTTTTAAAAAATTTTTTTTTTTTTTTTTTTTTTTTTTTTTTTTTTGAAAGGAAAAAAAAAAAAAATTGCAAACCTGCATATTCGTACACGTTCAAACATTCAATTGATCTATCACAATATTAGTCGTATCACCTTCATTTAGGTTCTTAATTTTTGCAGCCAACGATTAAAAGCAACGACCATGCGAAAAATACACCCGCTTCTCCATTGCCCGCAAAGCCTGGCGCATAAGACTGACTTCGCTATTCATGCCTTCAACCTCTAACCGATGACGCTCTTCAATACGCCGCCGTTGCTTCTTTTCGGCCTTTAGCGCCTCCGCCAGCCGTCTAATCTCCGCCTCAGAAGTCGTACGAAGTGAAGTGAGTTGCTCCTTCTCCGCAAACGCAAGGGCCTGCTGCTCCTCCAGCCCATGCCGCAAACGTCGTGTGATGGCGTCAACGTTCTCCCCCGCACGCCGCTGCACCTGAAGCAAATCCTCTGCATGTCGTCGGCGATCAGTCTCCAACGCCGCAGTGGCTTTGCTGAGGGCAGCAGAAAGCCTCTCAATCTTTTCGCAGAGCTCCCGCTGTTTTATCTGCATCTCGTGACGAGTGCGAATAAGGTCTGCCAAGCCTACACGATGCAGTGCGTGAAGGTGGTCAATTGTTGTGATGTAGCGCTCCACCTCCTCCGCATGTTGACGTGTGCGCTCTCGCTCAATGTGAATCTGTCTAGTCCGTTCGTTTTCATAAGTAGTGCGTTGGGCATCCAGCTGCTCCTGAAGCGCCAAGACCTTTTCTTCCAGCGCGGTGACCAGTGGCGAGGACTGCAAAGTCTCCTGCAATGCCCCGCAAAAGGGCTCATCGCTTGCCACCACGCTGGAAGTAGAGGCCCGCACCGCCCGCCGGAGGCTCATCGTCACCCCCCCACCGACATGAACGGGGGCTGAGGCGCTAGCGGGCCGCACTCGCTTCGAACGCTGCTGTTGCAAAAGCAACGCAAATTTTGCACGGTCATCCTCCGCACGCGCGAGCAAAACCGCGTTCTCGTGAAGAAGGCAGTTTGCCCGCTCCCGCTCTTCCTGCAGCATCAAGCGGCTCTCTGAGAGATCCTGCTGAAGTCGCGCTACTTCCTCATTTTTCTCGCCTGCCTCGCGGCGCAGACGCTGCAACTCTGCCTGTTCAGGCTTGACACAATCCTCAAGGTGCTTCAGCAATGACAATTTTTCCGCGTCATGCGTGCGTATCGTGTGCAGGAGCATCCGCACATAATTCTCGCTAATCACCGCTCCCTCACGTGTCTGCAAGGGAGAAGACCTCCTCAGGCCACAACCTCCAGATTCTTTCTTATTGCCAATGTTCCCCGAAGAACAAAGAAGAGACAAATTCGCCAACTGCGGCGAGCTGGACTCTTCGTGCATGTACCTATATATATATATATATATATGATCTAAGAAAACAAAAGCAACAATAATTTGATCGTCACAATTTAAACAAAAAAAAGGTTTTGCTTTTATAAATAAGCTCTCTAAAAAAAAAAATTGTTGACAAGCAACAAAAAGGTTAAAGTAAATGTAATAGTAATACAAAATAAACACTTCAACTCCAGACAAATACACAACTCAAAAAAAAAAAAAAAACACATATGCACATATATACACTATTAAAAAGGCTTAAGTTTCAAAAATGCCTTTGCTGTTAACTGTCTGTTTACTCTTTTTTTTTTTTTTTTTTTTTTTTTTTTTTTTTTTTTTTTTTTTTTTTTTTTTTTTTTTTTTTTTTTTTTTTTCGTTCTGTATTGTTGTTGTTTTTTTTTTTTTTTTCACATATACCTTAACAAAAACAAATAATAAAACACACCATAAAAAAAAAGGTAAATAGTGCGACCTAAAAATTGCTTTTGTTGCTCATTTATTATTATAAATTTTTTTCTTTTTTCTTCTGGCCATTTTTTTCTCTTTTTTTTTTTTTGTTTTTCCGCGTGTGTGTGTGTTGTTCCCGTTTACTCACAAATCCCCCGCACCGCATACATCAATGTATCCGTGGCGATCAGCATCGTATGGTTCCAGCAAATACTGCGCAAAGCGCCGCAGTGCAGCGACTCCACGCACCTCATCGCTAAGCAGCGGCATTTTGACTACATGAAAGTCTTCATACAGCAAGTCAATTTGAGACAGGTATCGTGACTGGATCTTCTGGCGCGCCATGCACATACGACACTCAGGTTCATTAGATGGTCTTAACACAAGCTGGTTTACGACAATGCTATCACAGCTTATGTCGTACTTCATCAGCTCCTGCACAAGCCGTTCGGTTTCGTACACACTTAAAAATTCCGGAATGCATACACAGACAAAGGCTGTTTTTTCGGGATCTTTAAACTGCCGCTGCACGTTTTGCACGCCCTCTCGCCATTTCTCGAAGGCGGCTGTCAGCGAATGAATGTCCTGAAAGCCCGTTGATGACAGCAAACCCGTTGCCACCTGAAGCAGCGAGCTGAGACCCTCCACGGAAGAAAACTTTTCCATTGCGGAGTTCAGCGTATGTGGCAAAGCAAGAAGACGAAGTGTGTGCCCAGTTGGGGCGGTGTCAAAAATCACAACATCATAAGAGAGCTGTTGCACACCATGCAAAATTTCGGCAAAAACCGACAGCTCATCTATTCCTGGCAAAGCGCCTGCCGTCTCCTTAATTATGTTCCCAAGCGCCGCAAACGGCGAGGATGATGTGCCCTCAGCTCCCTCTGAAGTGCCAAACATGGCGCCGAGGCCCCCGTGCGTGAAGTTCGCCGGGTCCACCTCCATGGCGAAAAGCGTCTCCTCCATCCCCCTCACCGGCGTTGGTGACCCGCTGAACTGCTGGCTGAAGGCGTCGCTAAGATTGTGTGCGGGATCGGTGGAGACCAGCAACACACGTCGCTGGCGCGCTGTGTTCGTCACGGCATCCACAACTGTCGTGGAGGCAAAAAGAGTCGCTAGCGAACAAGAAGTGGTTGTTTTGCCGACACCGCCCTTGCCACCAACGAAGATCCAGCGAAGTTTGGACTGCAGCAGTCCCTTCAGCGTTGGCTCAAGAGACATGACAGTGCAGTATACAGAAAAAAAAAAAAAAACAAATATACCAAATATTCGTTTATTTGTAATACTTTGTTATTTTGTTATTACGCACCTCTCACAAGATGCATAAAGCTTGCAACTACGTTTTACTAAAATATATATATATATTAATTATTTTTAAGCAATAAAAAAACAAAAAAAAAAACAGTTAATGGTTACTTAAAAAACATTGCATCAAAAAAAAACAAAAAACAAAAAACAAATCACATATACATATAGATATGCATATACAATTTAAAAGATAAAACTATACTAGATCATTGTCTTACAACTATACATGCAATATATATTGGTATAAATATAGGTATAAACATAAAGATATACATATATATGTATAAAGCGTTAAAGTATTTACTGATTATAAAACAATATCAACCGCAACTTGATCAACAGCAACAAGCAATTTATGGCAACAACAACAAAAAAAAAAAAAAAAAATTTGTTTATAAAAGTCTTTTTTTAAAAAAACTAGTATCTCTTACTTAATCATGCGGGACCTCTGAAAGCATAAAGCGCTTCCCCACCTCCATTTCCAATAATTAACTCTGTTTCATTCCTCTTGGTTACCCTGGTGTCATCTAACGCAAATTGACAGTTTAAAAAGGTACACCACTAGCAACGCAAGAGCTGGGCGCCAAATCTTTTTTCATATAACTTTGCCCGTGACCATTTGGGTCAAAATACAAATTAGTACTTTGCTGGTGATTGTTAGCCCATGAAGCCAAATGCATACCGCCACTATAAATACCAAAAACTCCGTTTAGATAACTGCGACGCTCCATAGCTGCCAAAAACCGAGCCTTGTCCGCAAAAAGATCCTCATTTACACGTGGGTCAAAAATTTTTGGTTTAGGAGGCATCGAAAAAACTGCGTGAAGAACCTCAAAACTGCAGGCGCGCTCATCATTAGAACGCATGATGTCCTCAAACGCACTTTTCCACATGGTTTTTTTATCAGGATCGTTGGCGTCAAACCAAAACAATCTTTCTCTCGTGCCAGGCGGAGTAATTACCTCCTGCCCTGTTTGCTGGTAAACGTTCGCTTTGTCCTCTTTAAAAAAACAACGATACACAAAAAAAATTGATACAGCCAACAGTATAATGCTGAAAACAACCCCCCCAACTGCCGAAATAACAAACGGACTGACTCCCGTAACCCTCAATGGCAGATCCTTGTATATGTTACTCTGCTGTTTACTCATCCACGCAGCAATAATAATAATAACACTAATAGTAATTATCAACAGTTAAAGGGCAAAAACCTACAAACTATAAAAAAAAAAATTGCTTTCTTCCTACTTTAAATAGCTTTGAATCCCCACTTTTTTTTTTTTTTTTTTTTGCCGCAACAGGCACGATCTCCTCCACATCGCAACAAACATACCGGGAACAATACACATCAGAAATAAAAAATAAAACAGGCAAGACAATAAACCTGGTAATTTACAGCAGCAAATATATATATATATATATATACATATTTCAACACTTGTTTCAATAGACTCTTGCAAACTTAAGTGCACAATTTTCCTCTACCCGCTCCTTCTTTTTTTTTTTTTGTTGTTGTTGCTTTTTCGACTCACACTCTGCCACCCGCTGCCTCTAAAAGGTTGCTGATGCGCTTAAATTTGTACTTTTTCGCCAGGTAGAGCGGTGTCTTCCCCTCCTTGTCAGCAAGGTTAACGTCAGCGCCAGCGTCTATCAATGCCCTCGTTATTTCCACGTGGTCCATGTCGTCGCCACCCAGCTCCACAACCTCCAACAGTCCCGTCCATCCAAAATTGTTCACGTGGTCTACATTTAGACCGGCCTTTATCAACATCTTCACCGTGTCAACGTGCCCGCGCTCGCATGCCGGAATAAGCGCGGAGCAGCCGTCGCGGTCACAAAGCGTCATATCTGGTTTACCATACATCAATATGTACTTCATGATCTCAGCACGACCCTCAGAACCACACAAAAGAAACGGCGTGTCATGCAAATCATCGTACAGGTTAACATCAGCGCCAGCCTCGAGAAGCAAACGCGCTCCATCCACAAAATTGTCCCATATACACATATGAAGTGGGGTGCGGTTGCGCTCACCACGCACATTAACACTTTTTTTAAGCGCAATAAGACTCCGCATCTGCGAAAGATCCTTTGACGCCACAGCCTCAAAAAAATCAATGTCAGTTAACGACTGCTTCATTTTAAAGCCTATTTACAAGAAAGTAAAAACAAAACAAAAACACCACAAAAAGTTATCAGAAATAAGAAAAACAATGTGTAACACATCCCTACTTGTCAGTTCCATTCTATAATTTTCTAAAATGTATTTCTTTTTTCATGACCCCAAATTAATATGCTGTTTTGGTTTGAAATACTAATAAACCCCAAAGCACAATATATATATATATATATAGATGTACAATTAAACTTCTTTCGGGTGTGTATGTGTGTACGTGTGCGTTCGATGGCAAGCACCGTTGTCTCGCGCCCACTCCAAAAAAAAAAAAAAAAAAAAAAAAAAAAATGCATAGGCGTATACCACGTGGTTTCTTTTTTTTTTTTTTTTGATCAAAGCCGGGTGGCTATGTCAGATCCAGTTATAGAAAAAAAACTTTTACTGACTAAAAAACCCTCTTTTAAAACTTAATTGCTTGGCGACAAGGGTTTAAAGAAAAGCATGCGCGGGCGTAAGGAAACACCACCATTGCTCTTTGTCTTACAAGAGAAGTCCCCTCCAGCTTCCATTGAGACCCCGTTGCAGCTGTGCGTTTTGCCCGTTCAGAGAACCCGGGTCCAGAACGGGTCGGTCAGTGATCCCAACCCCCAATTGACGGGGTGCTGCACCCCATAGAGCCGAGGCAACACTCCCCAAGGCGCCCATTCGGCCAAAGAGATTAGGGTGGACGTAGCCTTCAACTGCCCCCACCAGCGGCAGAGACAGCCAATAACAAAAAGATGAGTGTGTAATGACAAAAACAACCTCCTCATTTTGCTATTAACCCGTGTCTCTGGTAGTATATCATAGCAACAAGGTGAGGTTTTAACAGACTGCTAAAAAGACATAATAATAATAGTAAAAATATATATATATATACAAGCAGCAGCAATAATATTAATGACAATAATAATAATAACAATAGTAAGGATAATAGAATATAAAATATGTATTTCCACAGTTTTTAATAGATACAAATTAAGAAATGTGCACGTGTCACATAGCCTACCATTCCCAAATACCTAGCTATTTTAAAGTTTCACTCTCTACAACATATTATTTTCTTTTTATTTCTGCAGATGCGCACAAACAAACATATAAGCAATGATTACAACAACCTCAACTTGTCACAACAAAAGCAACTTGCTAAGTTGTCCAAATGCGCTAGGCCCAAAACTGTCATAAAAAAAAAAATTTTATTTATTCCGCACACCCAGCCTCAAAAAACCTTTTTAAGGCATTAATAATAATAAATAATAATAATAATAATGAGGACACAACAACGTTTTCAAAAGTCTTAAAAACCATTTAAAAGGATAATAATAAATAAACTCTTATAAGTAGACTTATATACAGGTATATGGATGCAGATATATACCAAATAAATATATATATATACAAAAATAATAAAACAAACAAATTAGATAACCATATATAAAGATATATATATATATATATATATACAGATATATATAGCGCAAAAACGCAACGTATTTTTGTCTAACGTTAAAAATGGCCCGTAAAAAATTTATAATTATATAAACAATTAAAAACTAGCTTTAAAAAACTTCTTGGGGCTCAGTTTCCGTTTGCTGCTCAACCAACTGTCGCCTTTCAGCAAATGTCTTGCAGCTCATCTTTGTGTACTCCCAGTGCACATAGGCGTTTGAAATTAGCGCCGAAAGATTAAGCCCCAACATTACCAACATTGGCATTCTGACACATTCCCTGTCCAAACAAACGATCGTACCGCGTTTTTCCGCCTCCCGCGTGTACCACTCACCATACAAATAACGGTTAAACAACACATAAGCCACTGTAGTGGATAAAAAACAGAAATTATAGTGCAATCCAGGATGCTTTGCATAGATTGTGTTCATTACAACAACGATAACAATAGCAGTAACACCGTTAGCAAATGCCCCAATAACATACGGAATCGGTAACCACTCTTTTTTATCTATTGTAAGAAAAAGAAGTTGCATCAAAAAAACAGTAATGGTGGGTATAAAGAAAAAAAAAGTGATTGAAATCCGATCCTCAGGTTTTTTTCGTTGCAACCATGTCTCAAAAAACCCCATTAGCAACCGTCCCACCGCACTGCCCACCCCATTAAGAACAGTTAGCAGTGTGTTAAACGAATCATCAATTACCTCACCAGCCAAAGCATTAAAAATAAAACGAGAATTCGTCAAAATAACAAGCCCGGTACCGAGTGTGCAAAATAGCGACCAAAAAATTGCCCATAGTTTTAGTGTGCAAAGACTCTGAAAAAATGTTGTTTGATATTGTGGCGGGACGTAGTCAATCTCGGCGTGGTTCAAGCACTTTCCAGCGTTGCAAGAAGAATCTTCTTGACACAAAAAATCTGCGTTTCCTTGTTTTTCTTCCCTTTGCCAAAATCTCCAGCTTCTGTTAAGAAACTTAAAAGGCGCAGCAACCAAAAACAAAGAAAGCCAAACAAAAATAACTGTACATGTAAATGCGATTCGATATGTTGACGACAAATTCATGTTTGCCACGAGTACACTTTGCAAGGGCGTCAAAACAATGAGCAAAACCACATTCAACACACCAAGAGCAAAGCGCAAAGATGGCGGTTTTTGTCCTAAAAAAATGGACTTAGTTGCAAAACGCTTTGAAATCTCTTCCTTTGTTAAAGAGTGTTCTTCATATTCCGAGAGCACATAAGGCGCCTGACGTAGAAACAAAAGATTAAGCAACCCAATGGTAAAACCAAGAGCCATCAAAAAAAAGAAATAATGCGCTGGCGCACCTTGAAAAAAGGCCAGCTGTATTGCTCCAATAATAGCTGAGCCCAGTCCGATATATGTTTTCATCACCGCCACAACAGCACCTTTGTTTAAAGGAAATAAACCAAGAACTGACACAATACATGCGACGTCATATAAGCCAGTTGCAAAGTTATATATACCGTTAAAAGCGCACAGATTTAGCATGGAAGGTGTAATAACTCCAGCAAACGCTAAACCCATAAGTAGGGCCCCGATGGTAATCAAAAAAAGTCCCAAAAACAGGACAGGAACGATGCCAAAGTAGTCATAAACAAACGCGTGCGGTATGCAAAAATAAGCAGAGACAATACCCACTGTACTAATAATTGACATGTCTGCCTGAGTCAAATTATACATTTTTTGCATGTCACCGCTGAATATATTAAATCCAAAAGAAAGAGAAACACTGACACACCCAAAAGAACCAACAACAAGCATTAAAAACCGACGTGTCTCGCTAAGTTTGTCATTTGTTGTTAAAACGCCGTAAAAACCCGGCATATCTTTACAGCTTGTCACCAATACAATAAATCCTCTTCACAATTTTTCCCTCAAAGCAGCGTAAAAGTAGTGTTGATGTGCAAGCTGTCAAGCGCAACTAAATTCCTTTCTTTCTTTTTTTTTTTTTATTTTTTTTTTCTTTCGTTGTTGTTGTTAAAATTATTTTATAAAAATAAATAATAACATAACCCCACTTTTATTAAAACAACAACAAAAAAAGAATAAAAGCAATACACAGGTATAAACATATGCAAATACATAGATATATAAGACTGCAAACGACTATATATATATATATATGTGCATATATTGCTGGCTTTTTTGACAACTCCTGCACGCCTATATCACCAGGACGCACGTACTCATATATATATATATATATATATCTTCAAAGACCATCCCTCACTGCGCCACAAAAATCTCTGAGAGGCATGCTTTGTGGTGTTGCTGCCCCAAGATTGCGTGCCAGACCCCGTCTTTCGTCCTCCTCTATTTCGTGCAAACATTCAGGCAACAAAACCTCGGCAACTGGCAAATAACGATACAAACCCAAAGGACCAAAAAAACGCAGCCATCGCCGAATACAGTACAATAAACGCGTCGTTACTGCGGCCCTACAATAAACACTTTCTTCACGCAATAGTCGCAAACGCAATGAAACGCAATTACGGTACAAAAGCACAGACATTAAGACGCTGCACACGCCGTGCAGCGCCAAAAAACACGATGGTGACAATTCCGACAATGAAGAAGAAAAAGCAGAAAAAGAAGAAGATGGAACTGTGTTAGCCGCGAGTGTCAAAAGCGGCTTCATATGCGAGGGGGTTGCAAGCTGCAAACGCATGCCACCCTCAAACGACCGGGCGTCTGCTACCTCACCTTGCGTTGCCACAGACGCGGTAGAGTACACCATCGCTGGCAAATGCACAAATTCTTCCACAAAAAAATCAAGCAACGCGTTGCAAAGGAGCAGAGAGGCAAGTGAGATTTCAGAGTTCGAGGGGACAGCATCGCCATGATTGCCACAAGCAACGCCGTTTGTTTTACCACTGCACCTGTCGCCACCACACAGCTGGGACCCTTCGCCGTCACGTGCACGTTTAAGTCGCAGCCTAAGACGTGGCCCCTCTCGGCTTCCTTTTTTGTCTTGCAGAGAAAAAGTCGAAAGGGTGAGACCACTAAAAGCGTAACTGTTCAACAGCACCTGCAACCGCGTGTCAAGCTCCGCACGCTGCGCCCCACAAGCGCCCCCTGCACCAGACGCCACCATGGACTCAAGCAAACGCCAGACACGCTCTGCGATGTACAGCTGCACAAGAGGCAGACGAAGCGCTAGCGCTGTAACAAATGATAAACCACCGCGGCTAATCTTCTCAGACTCACTGCAGTGATTCTCTCCATCATTCTCATCCAAATCGGCAAAGGATGGCACAAAAAGCGCCGGTTCCGGGTGGTCCAAAGCGCTACGAACGTAATGCGAAGCGATACTGTGCCCATAATAAAGCGAGAGAAGCAGCCCGTGCGCGGCCTGAACAACGCCACTCTGTGCCTGCTCCCACTGGATGTCCCCTAAAAAGGATCGCAGAGTGTCGTCCCTTTCCACCAGACGTAGACCATATCCCAGCGCACAACGAAAACAAGGTCCCAGCGTAGAAACACCATTATTAACATGATTAAAAGATTCGTAAACCTCTGTTGTGGCAGAAGAAAGAGAAAAAGAAAGTGGCCGCGTGTTCCTTATGTCACTTTCCTTTTTAATCTCGTTCAACCAAAGACACAACATCGCGTACACAACTAAAATCGAAGCTCCATCAAACGCTTCAAGAGCCGCTGTTTGTTGAACGCCCGCTGTTCCATCACCTTCTACAACTGCTCCTGAAAGAGGGTACACCAATGCGCAAAGTGTTAAAGGCCAAAACTTTGCACAGGCCCCTTGTCCAAGCATTGTGTGCATTGATTTTACAACACCCTCAGAATCATTGGTGAAAGAAAAAACATCCCGCCACACCTCACGCCAAGCCGCAGGCACTGAAGGCCTCACCACAGTCGTTTGCAGCAGTCGCAGTGTTCGCACAGGGTGATGCAAGACAATATATGCGGCAAGACCGGGTGGAAGTTCGCCAAGAGCGAGTGAGTGCGGCAGTGGCCTAAAGCTGCTCGTGCACCACAAACGGGCCACAGCAGACAATGAATGAACAGTGCTCTTCCCGCGAAAGTCCACAGGCGGTTGAAGTTTGTGCACTCCCCCACTATTACGAAAAAGAAAATGCAATGGAAAAAGGCAATTCTTCAATCGTGCAAACGGCACAACCACATTTTCATCGTTCTCGCTAGGTACTTCAACCCTCTCTACAAGCCCAAAAAAAACCTCGTGAGCCTGTTTCGCAAGAACTGTGGTGCTATAGGCTGGACAAAGCTCCTCAAAGATAAAACGACGACAAGCGTCATGTTGAAGACCCCCAGCAAAAATAAGCTGCAGCGTCAAAGCGCCCCTTTCCAGCGCGGACATTTGTGGCAGAGCAGCATTTGCCATTCTCGTCAGCATAAAAGAAAACACCGAGTCCAGCAAAGTCCCCGATGACCCGTCCTTCGCCGAGCACAATACACACAGCTGCACAATCTCCTCCATCTAAAACCCAAAAACACACACACACACCTCTTCTACAAACACAGACACACACACACACAACCACACACAGTCAGGCTGTCTTATGCTGCGTAAAGTCGATATTACATAGAAATATACATTTTAGATGATTCAAAAAATAATTAAGAAGATACTGATATACATGAATATATATATATGTATATATATATACAACACAATCAATAAAAAAAATATCAAATAACAACAATGTTAATAATAGAAGCAGTCATGCAAAAACTAATATAAATAAATATCTGGCGCTTTTCCCTTCCATTTATTTTTTTTAGATTTTGTTACCAAAATTATAACTTTTTTTCTTTTATAAAAATTAAAAAAAAACACTGATAGCCGTTTATATACTACTTGTTTCAGGCGCATATGTTTCCTTTTCGTTTTTTTTTTTCTTAATTTTTGCTTGATTTCTTTTTGAGTAGTAGTAAAAAAAAAAAAAAAAAGATTGTTGTTACCAAAAAAAAAAAAAGTACAACACGTAAATAATATTAATATTCAACCTTATTCTACGCAGACGCTCATATCGTTTTTTGTCATTCATGTCTCATTACGTTGTATCATCATATATATATATATATATATATATATTTTTACAGGGCATAGATAATTTTTTTGTGTATTTGTTATATTGCTAGCAATACCATACGTATTACAAAAGTAAATAAATAAAAAACAGCAAGACATTTTTGAAAATTTTAACAGCCACCCATATATAACGTTAATTCGAACAGTAAAACTGTTCCATACTATTACCCATCTTCCCAGCCCCTAAAATTTTATTTTTGTTACAATTTTTCTTTGTTTTTTGTGTGTGTGTGTGTCCTCGTTAATTTGTCACCCCCCCCCCCCCCCCCCCCCCACTTAAACTCATCATCCTACTCACAGCTTCCGATAGATTTTCTCACAACGTCCTAAAGTACTCCGTCAAAAGTGCAGCGCCGTAGCCAGTGGCGGTTTCATCCTCAAATACAGGAAACGCCAAATCAACGTGGACATAAACGCCTTTAAACTCGGGGCTGAGATGGTTTGCAATAAACTGCCCACCACATGACACCCCTGCGTTGTTTACCACCTTCATCAGATTGCGCATGTCAGCAACAGATGTTTTGTACTCCGGAATGTGGAATTCCGGGCAGTAAAGAACGGGAAAACACACTTCGCCAGACTCTTTTCCTGCCCTCAAAAAGGCCCTTTCAGCCTCTTCGTCACTTGCAAAAATAGCGGCATGCTTGCGGCCAGTCGTAATGCCTTGCGCCCCCGTCAAAGTCGCCATGTCAACAAGAATATCTGGTTTAAAAGGCAGCTCATTTGTTGCGTGAAATACACCGTCCGCCAAAACAAGTCGCCCCTCAGCATCAGTGTTAATCACTTCCACAGTTTTGCCTGATTTCATCACAATAATGTCATCATTGCGGTACGCTTGCGGCCCAACGCCATTCTCCGCCAGGCACAATGTACAAGTCAACGCAACTGGCTGTTGTAGACGAACTGCCGTAAGAAAACCGCAAAATACCGCTGCGGCCCCTCCCATGTCGCGCTTCATCCCGGCCATAAAGTTAGCAGCCTTAAGCGCCAATCCTCCACAATCATACACAATGCCCTTGCCAACAAGAGCAATCTTCGCCTTTGCATCAGTTTTTGGCTTGTACGAAAGCGTTACAAGACAAGGAGACTGGGAGCCGGATTTTCCAACGGAGTATATACCGTTGTAACCCCGCGCAGAAAGCTCATCGCCACAAATCACGTCAATATCACATTTCAAGGCCTTAGCGTAACCCTCAGCAATCATCTTAAACGCAGTTGTATCAAGAAGATTGGTGGGCGCGTCCACAAGGCGCTGGCACAGCTGTGTAGAAGTGGCAATAACGGAAAGCTCACTTGGTGGCACACTTGGGGGCTCAGGAAAAACGACATTGACCCTCACAGCAGCTTTTAAATAGTTTTCCTCGTACGAACCGTTCTTTGCTGTGAACTGGCACCCAGCACTTCTCGCCACCGCAACTGTGACAGCGACTGCCATGTTTGACCGTACAAAAACGTCAACCGGCGTCTCGGACTTGCTCACCTCACCAAGAGCCGCTGAAAGCAGCTTGGCAATAACGTCTGGACGCGCGGGGCAGTTATTGCGAGAAGCGTCAGAAGGCACTTCACCAACAACCACGCGGACAAACCCCGCGTTTGCCTTGTTCTTGAGACCCTCGACCAGCACGCCAAATGTTTCGCCCTTCTTCACACGCTCGATCGCCTCTGCCACTGCAGGACAGTAAAATGGAAGATCCCTCACAGCCTCTCCGCGCAATTGCTCATGTGTGCCAACAAGAACCACAAAAGCCGACGAAAGGCCACCAGAATAGTTATTTTTGTACTGTGTCACGTCCGTAAACTCAACATTCGTGCTGAATGAAATGCATGACTTCACAAAGTCCGACTTGGTCATCTTCGCAAACCAAAACAAATAATAATAATAATAACGGTAAAATATTGAATATATCTTTTGTTTTCTTCCTAAAATTAAAAAAAAAAAAAAAAAAAAAAAAAAAAACAGCCTTTTCCTTTATTTTTATTTTTTTATAAACACATAAAGCAAATACATATATATATAGATCCTTTCAATAAATTAAAACACATGTATGTATGCATTTACAATGCATATATATATATATATATATATATATATACGGCGATCAAAAAAAAAAAAAAAAAAAAAAAAAAAAAAAAAAAAAAAAAAAAAAAAAAAAAAAAAAAAAAAAAAAAAAAAAACAAATCTAAAACAAATCTAAAACAAATTCAAAACAATTCACACTAATGTGTTAAATATTTTTTCGGTTGCCAGTTTCATTCAACGTTAACTTTTGCTTGCCTATTACAAAAAATAATAATAATAATAAAACAAATAAAAAAATAAAAAAAAATAAAAAAAATTATTCTTATTATTATTATTACTTTTGAAAGAAAGAAAAAAATAAAATAAAATAAAATAAGAAGAGTTTCACTTCATTATTATTAACTTTTTGCTTAATTACCTTATGGTTATTATTAATACGTTTCTATTTTTCCTACCGTCTTTCAACATTATTTCATTCCCTCTTGTTCATCATAAAATATATACATATATATATATATATACGAATGTGTAAGCCCAAGAACAAAACCGCTATATAATAATAATAATAAAGTCGCAAAAAAAACTGTTTAAGAGACATTACTGCGGTGCACATAAATAAAGAGATAAGGTAATAAAAACTGCAAATATAACACAACCAAACACATCACAAGTTATTATTATTATTATTATTAGTTTTTCCCTTTTTATATTGTTTTTTCCTCACCAAAGAAATGACAACAAAAAAAAAATACTTAAAAATATATATATACACATACAAAACATAACTCTTTTAAAGACACCAACCAAAAATATAAAAGTTATAATATATATATATATATATATATATATATATTTAAAATATATCGATGTGTAAACATGCACACGCAGCTCACACACAAACACACACAAACACACACAAACACACACAAAAACAAACAACATATATATATATATATATACATATATATATATTTTACACACATATAAAAAAAAAAAAAAAATGTATTTTTACAGCCTTTTAAACTCTTTTTTTTCTTTTTCTTCCCCAATCTTCTTCTTATCCTCTACCCACCCACCATTGATGTTTTATATACGCACAGTATTAATACCATGAATGATCACTTTTGCTTAGTTCTGTGGTTTTGTTTTCGTTTTTACTGCCACACTCACTCAGATTACTGTGGACCAGACGTTGTTACCTCAGATTTTTACTCTTATACTATAATTAATTCCTCCTTGAACATTAATAATATATATATGCTTGGGCATTAATTTTTTTCTGAAAGCAACAGAATGTCATAAAAATAAAATAAAATAATTGGCATACACATTCGCGCGCAACCAAATAAATTTATAAATGCAAACAAACAAATGACACACAAACAAACAAAGCTCAATATAACTATTTATTTATTCCTAACCCTAAAAAAAAAAAAAAAATAATAATAATAATACAACAAAGGTCAATAAAACTTTATCAACGTCAAAAACTAATAACTCTGTCTTCTTGAATGATGCCGCTCTACCGTTGCGATGGGCTCCACCTCATCGAACGGCGGCGGTGCCTGCGGGGACGTCACAGCCGCGGGGTCAACACTGTGCGAGAGCTCCACCACCAGCGGCATGCACGGCAACCCGTCCGTCTGGAGGTGGCGTATCTGCTGCGGCAGCCGGCGCACGCCTTCGCAGTACTCCTTTAGCCGCCTGTACTGCTCCATGTTCTCCGCGTACCAAAAACCGTGGCGGTCCATCAGCACGCGGCAGCGCAACTTGTGGATTAGTTGCCACACACTATTCGTGCGGACAAGAGCAATAAAGGAGGTTTCGGAGCGTGGCTCAATGCCCACGACGGTGGCACTGTCGAGACTGCATGTGGCCTCAATAACTCGATTCAGCACAATAACGGTGCGGTCACGCAACTCACATGGGAACATCCGGACAAAGATTGGCAGAATCTGCGATCCTATTAAGCCATCTCCGACAATGTTTGCAAAAGACTTCACCCGATCAGAGTTTTTTTTCTTAGCCGGGCTGAAGTCATTGCACAACGCCAAAGGTTTATCAAGGGGTAGCTGCAAACTATACGGCACGTACCTTAGTATTGCGCGTAAATCACCATGAACGTTTAAGTGCTTTCGATATATATTCACTGTCGACCAATCCACCCATTTGTGAGAATTCAGTCTTGTTTGAGAAAATGTGTTTGATCCAACCACTGGCTGCTGTGTGTTATAAAAGATCAATGAACTGGGAGAGGCAGATAATGTGGGACACGCCCTACAACTTTCAGTACTTCTTTGCTGCGCATACCTTATCCAAGCTTCATCGTTGTTGCCAGAGAAAACGCTGCAGACGGCATTCAAAGAAGGTGACTGTTCCCCCAAAACGCAACGAAAACCAGTGTTCAAATCGCTCAAAGAATGCTCTGGTAAAAGCATAAGGTTCTTCACATTATGCCACGGCGACAAATACGGTGTCTGATAAGGAGGACCAACAATGGAGTACACATGTGGCAAAAAAGTGTCAGCGCGAGACATCTCGTTGGCCGTAAAAGCAACAGTGTTGCGTTGAAATGGTAAATCGCCTAAATGCTGAGGCATTGCAACTTGCTGTGCCGTAAAAGCAATATTTATTTGATTTTGGTTACCAGATGTGAGAAAATTGTTTTCAACAGTGTTTGTGTTGCCATAATCCATCTGCGTCGCCTCAGAAGACAAGTTAGTTACCGGATTTTTTGTCATAACACCCAAGAAAAAAGGCACCATTTTTTGGTGATATTGCGCGCTGCACACAGGTGAGGCGTGTTCCGCCACCGGAGCGTGGTGGCTTTTCTTCTGCCCCTCAGGGTCCCCACTAGCGGCCACACCTTCCGCAAGCGACCCGCTCAGGTCAAAAAACTCAAAAGGGCTCCTGTAAAACCAGCAATGGGGAGGGCACCGGCGGGCGTCCTCAGCCAATTGTGCCGGCTCCAATGTGCCCTTCTTACCGTCGTCGTTTAAAGTGGAAGACATGTAGTATAACAAAACACTGTGTTATGTACAAAATACTCCTCGTTGTACCGTTGATGTCCTATACTTAGTATCAATTTGTTTTTTGGTTTTTTTAGGGTTACCTGTTGAAAAATATGTAGAAATAAAAACAAGCAAACAAACAAAAAAAAAAAACGTCTATTTTTACACTTATAAAAAACACAGACCACACACACACAAAAAAAAAAAAAAAAAGCAATTGGCATCTCGTTTCATTTAATTGATTAATTATTATTATTATTATTTTATTTGTTTTTACTTGACGAGGTTAAAAAATAAAGTTAGTGCCCTACATGTCACAAAACTCGTACATATGCATTTGCATGTATATGTACATACGTATAAATACGTATTGATAACAAAAAAAAAAAAAAAAAAAAAAAAAAGTTGTTACAATTTTTCTGCAATTTAATACCCGGCACTTTTAAGCAAATTAGTACGTTTTTGCACAAATAAATTAAAATTTATTATTATTATTATTTTGTTTTCCTTTTTGTTTTTGTTTAATAAATTAAAAAATAAAAAACAAATATAACTAAATAAAAAATCTTTTTAAAAAAAAAAATAAGCATGACTAAAGCAACATTTGCAATAAAAATGAAATAACGCATTTGTGTGTATATCACTTATTGGTACACACCGTTATATGTGTAACAAATTAATTGGGCAATAATAACAAAATAAAAATTTTTATTTTAAGCAGTTTAATATTTTTATATACTTGCTAATTTGCTTGTGTCTTCCTGTAAAAAAATTCAACAACCAATAGAAAATAATAAGATATAACTATTTATAATAATAATTGTTTGTGTATCTCTACACCTTTCAGCATTTCCTCAAATAAATAATTGAAACAACTATTTTACAAATACTAACTTTTTAAAAGAACAAAAAAAGCATTAACATTAGAATATATATATATATATATATATATATATATACATATATATATGTATATAACTAACGATGACAATACACAGTAGTAATTGTATAATAAATTAATATTAAAAAAAAAAAAAAAAAAAAAAAA
>JAWVMR010000247.1:0-11905 GCA_036321205.1 Trypanosoma caninum | reverse complement strand
TCGTTGGAAAAACAAAAACAACGCGTGTGCCATTTTGCGTGGAAACATTGACACACTTATTGGAGTGCCAGGAATTGCTGCAGCGACAGATCAGTGGTACTCTTTTGCAGATTTTTGAACTTTGCGAGCTCAATCAAGCCTGTGCCCAGGAGTGCTGACAAGGACAATCCAAAGCTCATTGAAATCAGGAGGGTTGATCGTACTCCTTTCTTTGATAGGTGTGTTGATGGTTTTTATTTTGCTTTGGTTTGTTTATGGTTTGCCTTCTTTTTTAACTCCGGACGTGAATGTGGTTTTTGTGGCTGATGAATAGCCTCATTATTTATTGTTTAGAGTGGGAAGAGGATGGAGGAGCTTACGTCAAGCACCAGAACCGAGGAAGAAGTGGCTCGGCAGTACGCTGGACACCTCTGTCCTGGTTAATAAACGAGGGTAAATAGAGCCAAAGGGGGCACGTGCGGGGTAAATGTATGCTGAAAATGTATAAATATCTTTTTTTTTTTTTTTTGGTGTGTGTGTGTGTGTGTGGGTATTTTATCCCCTCCCTTTTTTTTTTTTATTTTTTTTTTTGCACAAACACAGCACTTAACATAAAAAAAGAGGAAACTGTGAAGAAGAAAAACAAAAAACCAGAAGAAGCTAATAACAAGCTAAATAAGGAAGCAAATTCTTTTTGGGGGGATAGATTTGGTCTGTTGAGAAAAGTAAGGGGTCTCTTTTTTTTTTGTTTTTTTATTGTACTCATGTTGTGACAACATCATGGTTTTTTTTGCAACGTCAGTTTCTTTCTGGTAATGGTGAATTGTGAAGAAGACTGCCGTTAGCCACGCCACTAATGGAAAATACCTATTATATAGACAAGGGGAATAATATCCATATGTATGTTTTTTTTTTTTTTTGTTGTTGAAGGATTTTTACGCAAGCATATTTTATTAATTTTGATATAGTATGGATTCTTCTCCTGTGAACCCGTATTTGCTTTTTAAAAACCCAAGTGAATTTCGCTCTGGGGACAAGGTGTTGTACGCACTTAGCCACCCAGTTGATCAAAAGGGCACAACGCATTTGCGAATGTTTACTCAGCTTGCAGATTGTCGTTATGTTATTCGCTCAGTTGATGAGCTAAAGCGTATTTTTGGGTTTTCTGTTTCGACGAGCAGCACTACAGCATTTATTGGAAGTTGTACTTCACCTAAGAGTTTTTTTGAGGGGGCGTCTGGTATTCACTTTGCCTGGAAAACGTCGGGTATTGCTTTGGATACTTCAGAAGACATTGAAAACAAACCATGGGAGAACCCGTACTCTGGTGCAAATTTTTGGCGTTGGCCTATGGAGGTGCTATATCAGCAGTATCATTTGTTGATAGTTATTGATTTTAGCCTTTCAACATTTGATGTTTTACAAGATGGAAGCGTTTGTATTGATTTTGTGCCGCGTGCAATTGAAGCAGTTCTGGCTGTTGTTCAAAAGACACTTCAGACACGCGAGGAAGAAGCTGCGCGCATCAAAGTGTGGTTATCTGAAAATGTGGAGGAAAAAGATCGTGAATATGTTTTTCGGCAAGTTTGGAATCCTGTTTTTGAGATTTCTATTGTTCTTGTTAATTTACCAAAGCTGGAAATTGGGACTTTTGCCACTGTTTTACCAAATTCATTTAATGTAGAAGTCGGGAGTGTTTCTGGTGTAGATGGAGTTTATCCGCATTTGTTTCCTATAGATGCTATACCATTTTCTAATTTTGGTCGTAGTTTTTGCGGTGATGCGGTGAACAACCACTCTCTGGTGCCGCTTTTCACTCGGTGTAGTGCTGAGTTACTGCTAAGGGACGAAACATTTTTGTCTCGATTAGGCTCCGTGTTGAAGGACTATGAAGATGCGTGTCGCCTACGCATTTTGGATACCTGGCCAAGACAAACCTTGTTTGCTTCTTTGGAAGACATTATTCGACTTGTTCCAGACGGATCATCTGATTGTACGAGCCTTGTATTTGTTAGTAACGCTGATGTTGAGGCGTCGTATGATGTTTCCCCATTACTTGAAAATTTTATGCGGAGAAAAAGTATTATTTTGTCTCTTTTATTTTTGGGCGAAACGGCATGTCAAGAATTACAAGCAAGCCCGTTGGCACTTTTTTTGTCTTCAGTGGGTGGCTTTGGTCTGCATCTCCGGTACTGGCTGTCACTTGCATCACCAGACCTAAATGCTGACTGGTGTCGTCACTTTGGAGGTCCACGTTGCCTATCTCAGCAGTTATTCGTTCAGTTAGAAAATAAATTTCCCGTTAGTTTTGCTGGTGTTTTGCCAAGTTTTTTGGTCATTAGTACAGACCGTGTAGTTGATTCTTATGTGTTGTATAAAGCAGATAATTTTCTTGACGATTTTGAGCTTGATTCCGAAGGTAGTATTCAGACCTTGATTCGTTGTGTGGCGGAAGCACGATTTAGCCAGGGATGGAGTGTGGTGATACACTGCAGCACAAGAGACCCTTATGTGGCCCATCTTTATGCTCGTTATCATTACACTCTACGACAAGGGAAGTTAAACATATTGTACGAAATGGAAATTCGTTATCCGTCTGTTCGCCGCCGTGTTGTGGCTTCGGGCACAAAGGATGTTTTGCATCACTTTCTCAAGGCAAGGTTTGAGGACAGGACTACTGCAGTAGGTTTATTCAAGGATACCAAGAGGACGTGGTTGCTTTATTTGGCGTTTGTACGCTCTCAATTGCATGGGTGGATGCTTGCAGAGCAGGTTGCGCTACAATGTTTTTTTTTAAATCATAAACTACCAGGGACACCTTCGTTGGGCGAGCTTCAGACCCTCTCTTCTTCTGAAGGGGTATTTGAAGGGTGGTCGTCACACTGCAGCGTTCGTTCTGTCGGTTTCTTCTTTTGTTTGGAAAATGGTGTTTTGCAGTTTCTTGATCCCAGTCGTGAGACGCAGAGCGGTAATGCTCCTTCTGTTCTGGTGTTGGCTGCTCATGTTTTGAAAACGGCCTTAAAAAAGAGGCACCGTCTTATAGAGCAAAAAAATGCTGATTTGTTTTTTTTTTTGGACGAAAGGACGAAGTGCGTTTATTACATTATTCAGGTATTTTTACTGAATGATTATTCCGGAAATATGAACGAAAGTGTTATAGCTACAGGGTTCGAATGTCGATTTAGTTTTTTTTTGACTACTTCTAGTGATGAGTATAATTTTATTTCAGATGTTGTTGCCGATGTGGAGGCCGGGATTGCGGCGTCTAAGACTGCCAAGAGTCGCAATGGAGGGACCTTAGCTCTTGCTTTGGAAGCGGGCGTAACAGAGACTAACGCACGGGCTCTTCATCTGACTTTTTGTATTGTTTTGCCATCTAGGTTTGATGCGGTTGCTACTTATAACGGATTATTTTTGGCTGGTAGCAGAGCTGCTTCCGGCAGTATAGGATCTTCTAAGGCTACACGTCAGTATTCATTGATGCACACGCAAGTTGGGGAAAAGCGTCGTACCGTTAAACAATGGAATAACGGTTGTTTCTTTACTCCTTACTTGGTAAATCCATGGGTTATGTCGGATGCTCTTGCTTTTCGCTGGGTAATTGGCGCTGCGGAGACATGGAGGACATTTGCTGAATCATCTTTTAAAATTTTTGTTACACGCCGTGTTTGTGACGGATTCCGTCTACTACATTGTACTGAGCAACGTAGGGCGATACTTTACGTTTCTCGATTGTGTGGTGGGTGTCATGCAGTGGACCTGTTTGATGTAATTGAGGTTACTCTTGAGGCGGGGAAGGGTAGTTTTATACCGCAGATTATCATATACAGGTACATACGCCCTTTCAATTTTGCTGTCTCTCCTATATTTAGGCGATATCTTACAGCAGACATTTTGGATGACATTCATGTATCTACAGTGCTTCACACATTTGCGGTAATTTCTTCCACGCCATTGTCTGCAACTGATGCTGAACCAGCCGTTATGACAACAACGACAACAGCAACGACTGGACAACCGCTAGCTTCTCCAGAGGAATTGGGTCAAGGCCTTTTGCGGCTTAGTCCGCGACTAGATTCTTTACTTCCTTTTTTATCTGGGTTGAATGTGCACACAATTCCATTAAACTCTTTACCATCAATGGGGAAGAAGAGCGATAATGACTTTAGAGAGGCCGTTGGCCGATTTGTCTCGTTGTTGGGAGATCATTCAACAACGGCTGATGCCAATGTGTTACATAATAGTCTCCGCCAAAGGCTGTATGGTGCAGGTAAGACGGAAATGTTGTTGGACAAAAATGGATCTCAAGAAGAAAAATTTTTGTACTCTTTGTTGGCACCAGGGGAGTGCACTTACATAACGTTTCTTCTTATGCCATGCTTATGCAGTAACACAAAACCTGTGGGAAATGATGGTGTGAGTGTCTACGTTCTTTTTTTACACATGAATGCTCTTTATAAGGGTGTAATGCAACTTTACGGTCGTTCAGGTGACAAAAACGAAGAAGAAGAAAACGAAGAAATGCTTGAGTTAGGGTTGCCTTCTGATTGTTTAGAACCTCGTGTTTTTAGTGCCTTGTTTAAAATACTTACATCATTTTGCTCACTTTATCAGGCCTGGCAACTTTTTGAGCAGCAGCGTGATAGCGTAGAACACCAAGCCGTTATGGAGGCGGGGGTAACGCAGGACGTTTTGCAGACTTTTTCCACATTTCAAGATTATTGGAAAGAAGTGGATATTTCTCATCTTTTGTACGTTTTGGAAAGCAAAATGGATAACAGTGAGAGTTGTGTCTCTCTTCAAGAGAAGGTGTGTTTGTTGATTGCATCTATGGTACGTTCAATGTGTCTCAGACCGTTGTCAACCCATCCAAGTGTTTTTTTTCCTCTCTGCGAGCAGCCACATCACACTGCTGAGGGGACTTGGAGCAACTCGGCTAAAAGTAGCATTACGAAGACATTTTCTTCGGTTGGTATTACAAATCAACATTTAAAACCACTTCCGTTTATCGTTAAAATTGCACTGCTTTTTGTTTCAGATATCGCGGAAGAGAACAATAAAGAGAGAAAAAACGACAGTTGTGTCTGGATATCTTTACCAGGCACGACATTAGATGAGGTTCCTGGTGAATGCGAACACTTATGGTTACCCTTGGATGCCGAGATGCGGCAGTACGCTTCACGAAGACTTGTAATGCGAATTTTTTTAAAGGCTCCACCCAAGCATCTTGTTGACTTGTCATGTGATAGGTTCAATCCATCAGCTGAAGTGATTCGGCGACTTTTTCAGAATTTGCTAAGTGATGATAAAGGATTTTATATACCTGACACGACATCTCAGCAACTTTTTTTTGCGAGGGAATCTTCCGTTGGGGAGTTAAACACATTATGTAGGCAGGCTTTGCCATTTGACGAACTACCGCCAGAGATTCATTGCTTCTTTGACGAAATAGCGTCAAATCTTGCGAAGGGTGTGGCACGTTATTGCTTGACAGAATGCCTACAATCAGCACCATTTGCTGCTTTACGTTCTCTTGTTTTAAAGAAAGAAGCAAATGACACGGAAAGTGATTTACTAATGGATTTTTCAGAGGATAAAACTAGCAATGAAGATAACAATATGGTCGAAGAAACCGCATATTTAC
The DNA here is from genome assembly GCA_036321205.1 of Trypanosoma caninum. Lineage (NCBI taxonomy): Eukaryota > Euglenozoa > Kinetoplastea > Trypanosomatida > Trypanosomatidae > Trypanosoma > Trypanosoma caninum. The sequence continues at coordinate 6,282 of JAWVMR010000247.1, read as the reverse complement.
GTTGTCTTGCGCAAGAATCTTGGGATGTGGTAGATGGGGTTTGCGGAATATTTGGTCTTAAAAACCTTTTGGCTTTTGCAGTGTCACCGGCTATTCTTAGTGTTCCATGTTTTGAGGCTGACTCGTTTTCCGTTCAGTTTACACAGTACTCACCATTCAATGACAATATTGATCCTATAGAGGCCCTTTTGGACGTGTTTACACGTTGTCTGGCTAAGGAACGTGTGTGTGTTATTCGTGCTACCACATCATCTTTTTTTTTTTTTACCCAACCGAAGAAACTTTGCATCACGCTGGATTTTAATTTATTTGAGCAGTAAGGAAGGTGATAAGACGCAGAATGTTCACCTTTTGTTTAGCGAACATCAAGAAAGCCCGGATGTTTGTTGGCATCTTTGCAAAAACATCCGTAGATATATTGAAACAAAGGTGAGGGAAGTGAATCAGTTACATCTTTTGAAGCATCTTCGTGATACTCAAAATGCGATTGACGAGCTTATACCATGTCATTGGGGAAACCAGTTCTCTTCTTTGATGCCTGTTGGTAAAATGACAATGCAGTCAACAACAGAGCCATCAATGAAATATTACTGCAGGGGATCTACCGTTTTAAAAATTCCCATATACTACAAATTGCAGCATCAGTGCAAGAAAATATTGTCGCGTATTACTAGTAATTGTTCTAGGCTGGAGTTTATTAATATCTACAATAGGGAACAATGCTTTGTTGTTGCTGATGATGAAGAGGTAGACATATTTCACTATATTCGGCTTGTTTTTGTAAAAGATACTGCACATCTTCCATCAGTAACAGCACCGTCGCCTTTGTTGTCTCCAGCCGATCGCTGCCCCTTATTAGTTGTACAACTTTTTAGTTCAACAAACAAGGCCTGTGTTCAGAGGCCGCTTTGCAAATTACAGGACTTTTGTTTTTTTTTGGCTGTTCAGGAGCTTCAAGGGCAGTTAAACTATGTTCAGCACAAGTTAATTCCTGCCATAGACCTTATATTTATGCAGTATCGCCGTTTTGATCCAGTAACCATTGACTTGATGGATTTTGTTGGAGAGAAGCCGTTAGACCCGGCCGATATGCAGATTGCTTTTGCTTTTGTTGTATTGGGTCTTAAAGAGAACAAGTTTAAGTACTTTCAGGTGCGTGATGAGGGAAGCTCTCTTGTCAGCAACTTTGCGGAGCATTACGGGCTATTAAAAAAAGAAGGAGAAAGTTTTGGTGACCTTTTTCTTGCGGGGTGTAATCAGCAAGGTGCCTTGCTTCATGGTCAAGTATCATTGTTACGTTTTGTAAAGATAATTGAGGGAATGACAGATGCTTTGGTTTCTTGTACACTCCATGTTGATGGCGGATCGCGGCTTGTTGTGAATCGTTTTTTGAGCAAGATGACGAAGGAACGACACACAACTGGTGAGCTGGAAGTAACATACCTTAATCAGATTTTTGACATTCTGCAAGATGCTCTTTTGCATTGGCGGTTTTTGATCATGTCAAAACATTTTAGTATGTTGCCCTCTTGTCAGGTAGTTTCTGTGGTAGGGGAATTGATGAATTGTGCGGCTGGTCTTAAGCTTACTGGTTTATCGACACTACGTTTTAGACGTTTTTCGTTGCGCTGTGTTAACTACATTGTTTTTCCTTTTCTTGTTGAGTGCCTCGTAGGTGTTTTTAATTCTTTTTTGCCAGTTTGTTTTGAAGTGAGGCCGGGGGCTTTGCCTTTGCACATTGGCGGGTTTTCTTGGCAATGGGTTGAGCAGATGCAACAGGATTTTTTTGCTGGGCAGGCTGAGGTTTACCTGACATGTGGCTATAATATTTTTTTTGACGCCAAGGAAGGTGAAAATATGGCAAGGGAGACACGCGCTGTGTGTTCGACGCGCCGGGATTTTCATATAAGCGGAACAACATTGTTGACACAAAACCCTCTGCTAAAAGAACACGGAATTGAGTTGGAGGCAGCAAGCAAGTCATATGTACTTGCTCACATTTCTCTTGCAAAAGGTGTTGAAGTTGCATTATTTAATCTTCGGGATTCTGACATTGTTTTGCGTTTATTGGAGCATTTTATTGCAAAGGCTGAACGTCAATCTGATCTTTTGCATGATATTATGGTTCAGAGAATGGGGTTAACTTTTCCGTCGTATTTGACAGAGCCTGTGCTTGCAAACTTGTGCTGTGGCGACGACAGTAATGTGGAAAAGGGGAAACGGTTATGTATTTATGACGAAACATATCGGCGACGCATCAACCATGTGCGTTTTTTGGTTAAACGTCCGTTTGATGATGATCCATACAAAATAATTGTGGAGGGTTTGTTTAATCGTGGGCTTATTGTGGATGGTGTGTTTGATAGAAATGATGCGATTCAGGTGCTGTACAATGAATGCTCTCAGTATTCATGGAGAGAATGTAGGCGATATGTGGATAAGCTACTGCAAGAGGGCATTTTTAAAATGAGGGATAAAAAAGGTCCTTGTCGTTTGGCCAACTTGCAGAATATACCCGGTGATGCGCTGGTGTGTTGTGCTCTTAAGAGACACTTGCGGACCGCCCATGTTATTGTGGAATCACAGCACTCGCGGTCTGGTATTATAGAATCTCTTGAGGTCTGTTGTTCTCGTTGGCACCTGAAGTCTTTAGAGAATGACCTGCTCTTTGCAAGATCAATAATACTGCTTCAAGGGCGAAGCAAGCAAATATTTGGCTCCCGTGTACCGGATCTTACTATTCTCCGGCGTGAGCGATGGTGTCCCTCTGATGATGTTCTTGACCAAACGCTACCAGCGAGAGGGCAGGTAGGCTCCAAGTACTGTGCGTTGGTCGACGATGCTCTTAAGTTATACGTAAATTTTTTGCAAAAGGTATTTCCAACAGCGCGCAAAATTGATCTGGATGCCAATCACAAAGCGGTTTCATCTGACCCGACTCTTCACCGCCGTTTTCGATGTCGTTACGGAAAAATAGTTTCTCCTGATGGAAAAGTGATACGTTTTCTTCCCCACTTGTATTATGTTCTTGTTCCGATAGCACATATTGTCAAAACTATGGGGTGGAGCGATTGTGTTCTTGCGACAACTGCTTCCATTACTAAGGGTGGTTTTTTTATTGTGGAGATTGGGTTTCAGGTTGCCCATTTTGCTTTGGACGTCTTTATGGTTAATGGTGAGTCGCTATCTGCCAGCACAGCCGCGCACACAGCAGCGTGGTTCAAACGCAATTTGGTTTTTGGCAGTGTTTTATATGACTTAACAGTGGTTCGCTTGTTTCGTTGCGTGCGTTTTTACTCCACACATATATCAGATGGACTGCGAACTGTTGACGCCCTTGAAAGATTTGTAAAGTATTACCCCTCTCCACCCCATGAAAGCCTTAACATTGTCGCTGTGTTTGATATTGGCGGTTTCTACAAGCGCGAGCGACGAAGGCTGAAGGCGACCAGGCTTTTTGAGGGTCACTATACCAGTGGTGTGAGACATTTGATTCCAAGAGATGGCGAATTGATTTTGCGTGAGTTTTCTAAAGAACCGTACAACTACTGCGGTCTTATGGCTTTGGAATCACTGCGTTTGTTTGTTTTGCTTTCTACCGTTCGCGATGTCACTGTGTGTGGCGATCGCTGCGCAAGTGTTAATCTTCAAAAACTTGCAATATCTGCAAAGGAAAAATTGCTTCAGCTTCTTGATGAGAGCACATTAGAGCTGCAGATAAATTTTGCATGGGAAAGAATTTGTACGCCCATTGGTGAAGGTGACTGCAGTCATAGTGGTGATGATGAAGATGACAACAATGGCGATAAAGGGCTGTCTATAAAGCAGCTGAGGCTTCTGCAGTCACAATGGAGTAACAACAGTTTTTTAAATTTTTTTGAGTCATTTTTTCAGCTGCAGGCGAACTGGGCAGCGTTGCTGAAAGCATGTCATGGTGTGGTTTCAGCTCTTCTTTTGCCCGCTTTTACACTGCATATTATTTTAGACGAGAGTGAGGGGAATTCTGCCTTGTCTACCTGCAAAAACTTTGGTACTGTCGCCGTCACGCTAGCGGCCCGAAACCCAAAGTTTAAGTGTTTTACGGTTGTGGAGTTTGGCGGTGGACCACGTGGCTCCATCACTAGTGCAACTTTTTGCAGCAGCGTACCTGAGCGGGATGCTGACGACAAGTTGTTGAACGAGAAGGGGGAACTTATAGAGCAGACATTAAAGGTGATTTCTAGTGCTATGTGGAGCTTTGAATCTATTTAGGTGTTGTAATTGTACATGCCAATGAACCATAAGTTAAGAAACAACCGGAGATTTGGGGAATAATAAAAAGAGAATAAAAGCGGTGTATCTTGTTTTTTTTTTTTTTTTTTTTTATTGGTGTAAGTGTGTGTGTGGGGAGCTTGTTTGTGCGTAACGTACGTTAAGTAGTTGTATTCTTTTTTGTTGTTGTTGTGGTTTGCACCAAACGCAAAAGGAGGGACCACGACTTCTTGTAATGACGGCCTCAGGTTTATCTTTTTATTTTTTATTTGACTTTTTTTTTTTCTGATCGATTAGTTTTTTAGTATTTGAATAGTTCCACATGAAACAACTTGAAATGATAAAAGGTGACTGCGTTTTCTGTGTTTTTACTATGTACACTCTGCGCATTTGTGTGGTGTAGGGGGCGCAGTTATTGCCGCGGATAAGCCGCTGGAAAGGATGGCGGTGGACGCAGCGCGAGCAGCGGTAAATACGGCAGGGACGGCAGGGCCCAATCAAGGCGGATATCATTGTTTAAGTGAACGCAGTGGAGACCGCGAGGCTGCTGACAAAAGATGCCGTGAAAGCAGCGGCTGACCACAACATCTCCTTTGTTGGCGTTGTGATCAGAAGAGTGAAAATCTTAAGCGGCGCTGCGAGGGCGGTGGCCGCATTATTTGATGGGGTCGCGTGGATGGTGGAGGCGGTAAGAGAGGCGGATGCGACGATGGTTAGTGTGGGGAGAGAAGAATAAAACTAGCAGAAAAGGAGGGTACAGGAATTTTGGCTGACGTCGTTTACGTAAATGTGGTCATTTTGCTGATACGTGCGAGGAAGATCTAGTAGAGATTACCAAACGTTGATGGAAAAGCAGTAAACACGACTGGGAAACACATGATAGTGAAACCAAAGGCGGAGGAGCTAAAAAGTGCGGCAAAAAGGATAGCAGGAAAAGTGTATAAAAGGTTTTTTGGCAAGCTGGGCAACAATTACAAAAAGAAGACTGCTCGGCACGGCGAGTGTGCTCCTTCACTTGGCTCGTTTTTTCTTTGAGCTTGTGTGTACTAACGCCGTAATGGCAGGTGCGTACAAAAACCAAATAAAGAAAAAAAAAACTGGCCATACTCATACATTTTAAAGCGTAAATAGTAATATCTAAAGACAATATATATATATATATATTTTTTTTTCCAAATACAATTTTATATGGGTATGGGAGAAATGCAACAGTTGTATATATTTGTTGTTGCGTTATATGTTTTTTTTTTTTTTTTTATTTTTGAAATTGGTTTAGTGTTAAGGTTATGTAGTTGTAGATTACCTTGCCATGTTTTCTTATTTATTTATTAATGTTTTTTTTTTTTTTTTTGAGTTGTGGTGATAAAGCTGTACATTATTACTATGACGGTTGCGCTGTGTTTTGCGTAGTCATTAAATGTGTTTTGTAAAAGAGACTGTATAATTTATTTTTATTTTTCTTTGTTACTTTTGTAACCAATATAATATAATACATTAGTTTGTGTGTGCTCTGGTCATTTTTAATGACAGTTGAGCTGTTTACCGTTAAAGGTATTATGGAGCTTTGTTGGAGACCATTACATTGGTGGGAGGCTAAGTGTGTGTATATGTGTCGTACACACCGTTATTTTGTTTGGCTGCTTTACTGCGAATCAAAGCATTTTTTTTTTGTTGTTGTTGTAAGTTTAAATAGCACATGTGTATAGATATAGCTTTGTGTAGTTGAGAAGCGAAAGGTTGATTATAAACATGCGCCATTCGCGTGTATGTGTGGGCGGATGCAGGACTTGTGGTGTTGCGACATTGCGGAACAAATAGTGGGGGGGGAGGGGGGTGTCTGTGTGTGGGAGCCTTTCTCTTTTATCAGTGCAAACCGCAGGGCACGTCGTATATGCCGGGATGAGCACAAAAATGAGAATTGTCGGATAAACTGACGCCCATGTTTGGATTATTGTGCATGTGCTGTTAGTGTTTTTTGTTCCACGTTCTCTTCCCCCCCCCCCACTCTCCCCCTAAGAGCAACGAAAGTAC
>JAWVMR010000246.1:8728-22432 GCA_036321205.1 Trypanosoma caninum | reverse complement strand
AAAAAAAAAAAAAAAAAAAAAAAAAAAAAAAAATGGAATGGACAGGAATATAACGTATTTATTTTTATTTTTATTTTGTATTGAAAGCTATGAATTTTTTTTTTTTTTTTTTAAAAAAAAAGGAGAAAGGCATAAAGAAGTAATAGGGGTTTGTACTAAGTTTATTATGACCTTTGTTATTTGTTTTTTATTCTTAAGTTTGTATTTATTTATTTAATTTGCATATATTCTTTTCATCACATGTATAAACTTAAATGTTAACGAACATTTACCCCAATGAAGGCATAATAATAAATAAATAAATAAATATATATATATATATATATATAAAAAAGGTGGATGATTGTTGTGGAAGCAAAAGCAGCAACAACAACAACAACAACAAAAAGTGTATTTTTGTGTTTGATTTTGTGTATGCATATTTATAAAACATACAACTATATATATGTTTGTATGCTTAACTACAGACCTTTACAAATATATATATATATATATATATATATATATTTATACATATATGTATGTATGGGGGTGTAGGGGGAATGGAGAGAGAAATGAAAATAAAAAACCACGATCCAATTAACAATTTTGAGAGGATGGAATGTGGTGTAAAAGAGAAAGAGGTGGAAAAAATAAAATAAAATAATCAAAAAAAAAAAAAAAAAAAAAAAAGAAAAGCAATTTTGAAGGCACATGCGCACTTATACATATGGAAGGATATATATATATTTTTTTTTTGTTTGTTTGTTTTTTTTTTTTAGGAAGCTAAAACAAAAGCTTAAAAAATTAGGAAGGAATACAACTACAGATAAAAATCTTACTTATTAATTTTATCAGGGCAAATTTAAATTTAAATTTTTTTGTTTTTATTTTTATTTTTTTGTTTTTAGGGAGTGGGGATGGAAGTAGATGAATGTGTTGTGATTTGCTGACAAAGTGAGCAGATAGCACCAGTTACAAGATCAATAATAACAATAATAGCCTTTGTGGGCTTTTATATATTGTTTACTTCTTTTAACAACTATATGTCAATTATATGTACATATATATGTAATGGATATATATATGCTCAATGTGTGTATGCAGTATATACTTGTTGATTGGGGTGCACCTTTTTACCAAATGGGGGAAAAGGAACCATTTTTTTTTTTTTTTTTTTTTTTTTGATTATATGCGTTTTCACAGTTGATCTTTTGATGTAAACCATAGTACATTTTCTGTTGAAAAACTAAGGGAATGGCAAATTTGTGTTGTGCATTTTTTTTTTTTTAATTGATTTTTAATTAATTTTATTTTTTTGTGCAATAAATGCCTAGTTGCAATATTACAATTATTATTATTATTATTATTATTATTATTGTGCTTGCGTTATTTTTTTTTTTTTTACTTTGACTCTTTGGTAGTAATAGCTGCATTGCGTCTGTTGTATTTTTTTGTTGTGCTTGTTTTTTTTTTTTTTTATTGTTATTAGGAGAGTTTGAATTAGTTTGCTTTTTTTTGGCTCCCAGTCATGCCTTTGTTACTACGGAGACTTGTTACCCCCGTTATTGAAATCACGCATGTGCATGACCCTCTGCCTTTTTCTGTGATGGTGCCGCCAGATCGTGTGGAGTTGCTGAGGGTTTACAGGGAGCCGCAGCTGCTAAATCACGGAAGCGAAAAACATTTTGCCTGCACCCATGAGAACGCACCAGCGGCGTATTTTTCTTCTTGCGACTACGACCTGCTGACCGTGATGGAGGACCCTATCGAGGCCAATTACCTGAGTGAAAGGTTGGCCCTGCGGTACCAACTGAACCCGCACCACGCTCACACCTTGCAGCCACGTGGGGGCCGTGGTGTTGTTGTTTACGAGTCCTCGTTTCTTCGCGAGGTTTTTGTCGAGGCGGTCACCACCACGCTGGATCCGAGTGCCGGTGACGAGGTGTCGCTCTCCGGCGCGGTGCACAATGTGTGTGGCGTCAATGTGTATACTCGCGCGGAGGGTGTGTTTTCCCCGCCCGGTGCGAGCATTCCTGTGGGTGGGTTTGTAGACTCGGACGACGGTGGGGATTTGATGCTTGTCTACTCCACCATGCCTGGGGTGAAGAAAACGTTACACAGGGCGTTTGACGCATCTGCTAACAGCCCGTCGCTGATTGTGGATGACGTGTTTGTGCGTTGGGATACGTTAGGTTGGCTGAGTTTGAATGAGCTGCACGATATGGGCGCGCTGCATGCTGAGCGGGTCGCCGATGGTGTTTTTGACTTTGTGGTGCAGTGAGGCGGCCCCCTGTGCAAGGTGTTTGTTGGGCTTGCGTTCTGTTTCAGGCATGTTGGTGTGTTTTTTTATTTGTTAGGTTTTTTGTACTTTCTTTGTTTTTTATGTGTTTTCACAGGCTGTGCCGCAGGTGCACGCGTTTAGTGTGGTGCGGGGCGTGTGGTATTCTGCTGCGTCCCCCGCTACGTGGTTGCTATGATAAAAACCCTTTGTTTGTTTTGTGTGTCTAGCTTGGGTTGCTTGTGGGGGAAGAATGTGCTGTTGTGGTAGGCGCGCAGTTTAGTTCTGGTGTGTTGTTATTATTTTCCTGATTTTTTTTTTTTTTTTTCTTATGTTTTGTTTTTATAATTATTATTATTTGTGTGAGTACTTGCGGAAAGGTAAGCAGCCTTGAAAGTTTTTTCTGCAAAATGCTTGATGGAGATTCTTGTCACAAGCGCTTCCAGCGAGTAAACAACAGACAACCGCAAAAAGTTAATATGTCAAGTTGGTCGCACTGTTCTTTGAAAGCGGAGAGTGTCAAAAAACATGTTGATGTGGTTGCTGCCGATATTTGTGCAAAGCATGAAGAGAGACGAGTAAAAGGCATCAATGGCAAACCCTTAGCGGAGCGTAAGCCGTATTATGTGGTGCCACTAAGGGAATTGCCTTGGTTGTTTCCTGTTTATTTGGGTTCTGATGCAGCAAGCCCAACATCGTCTCCTCGCGGGCAAGTGTCAGTGAACCCGCACTCAGCACAAACCATAGTGGATTCCTGGGAGAACCGCCAGTACAATTCCAATGAAAAGAAGAACATACAAACCTTGCGTTTGGTAAATGCTGACTCTTCCTTGTGCGCCAATCGTCGTCTTTTTTTTGCTGCTATGACTAACTTTGCGAAAAGCCAGCCAGACCCGCCGGCAACCACTAGGGTGGACATCAAAAAGCAGGTAAATATGCCGTGCACTATTGTGCCAACGGGCGTTAACGTTAGCGTCCCTAACACCGCTAACACAACAACCAACAGGTTTGTAAAGGACTGGGCGTTTCCCGTATCAAGCGAGTCTTGCAGCATTGCGCCTATGAAGGTTTCAGAGGAGAAGCCATTGCCCATTGTGGGTCGTGGACAAAAGGGTGCGTTTGTGTGCAATGACTCTTTATGTCTATTGCTCAGGCCTTATTCCGGTAGATATGTTCACCCTACCGCCAAGTCTTCTTCTTTTCATGAGTGGATGATGAAGATGCAGAAAAAGGAAATGGAAAAGCTTAGTTACGGCTCCTAAGAAATAGCAGCAACAAGGCAAAAATAAATGCTTGTTTCTTCTATTGAAAATTTAGTTATGCGGTAAACACTTTTTAATCTGTTAAGACCGCTGTTTGTTTTTTGTTATTTTAGCACGGCATTTTTTTGAATGTTGAAAGAGGTAACAAATGCATATTACCTTTATCGATTTGGTTTTCTAAGATTTACTACTTTTTTCAGGTTAAAAAAAAAAAAAATGTTTGTTGAATACGCAAAGTGTCACCAAAATTAGGTACATGTAGAACGTTCTACTTTATGTTTACAAGGATAACACACGACCATTGTTATAATTGATTTTTCTTTTTTTTTTTTTTTTGTATCTTAAAAAGGTTAATTTATTTTTTACTGGTTTTTTGATGTACAATGCAGCTACCGATTTTGTATACGCATTGTATTTGTTTTTGTGCTTGCGTTATTTTTTTTTTTTACTTTGACTCTTTGGTAGTAATAGCTGCATTGCGTCTGTTGTATTTTTTTGTTGTGCTTGTTTTTTTTTTTTTTTATTGTTATTAGGAGAGTTTGAATTAGTTTGCTTTTTTTTGGCTCCCAGTCATGCCTTTGTTACTACGGAGACTTGTTACCCCCGTTATTGAAATCACGCATGTGCATGACCCTCTGCCTTTTTCTGTGATGGTGCCGCCAGATCGTGTGGAGTTGCTGAGGGTTTACAGGGAGCCGCAGCTGCTAAATCACGGAAGCGAAAAACATTTTGCCTGCACCCATGAGAACGCACCAGCGGCGTATTTTTCTTCTTGCGACTACGACCTGCTGACCGTGATGGAGGACCCTATCGAGGCCAATTACCTGAGTGAAAGGTTGGCCCTGCGGTACCAACTGAACCCGCACCACGCTCACACCTTGCAGCCACGTGGGGGCCGTGGTGTTGTTGTTTACGAGTCCTCGTTTCTTCGCGAGGTTTTTGTCGAGGCGGTCACCACCACGCTGGATCCGAGTGCCGGTGACGAGGTGTCGCTCTCCGGCGCGGTGCACAATGTGTGTGGCGTCAATGTGTATACTCGCGCGGAGGGTGTGTTTTCCCCGCCCGGTGCGAGCATTCCTGTGGGTGGGTTTGTAGACTCGGACGACGGTGGGGATTTGATGCTTGTCTACTCCACCATGCCTGGGGTGAAGAAAACGTTACACAGGGCGTTTGACGCATCTGCTAACAGCCCGTCGCTGATTGTGGATGACGTGTTTGTGCGTTGGGATACGTTAGGTTGGCTGAGTTTGAATGAGCTGCACGATATGGGCGCGCTGCATGCTGAGCGGGTCGCCGATGGTGTTTTTGACTTTGTGGTGCAGTGAGGCGGCCCCCTGTGCAAGGTGTTTGTTGGGCTTGCGTTCTGTTTCAGGCATGTTGGTGTGTTTTTTTATTTGTTAGGTTTTTTGTACTTTCTTTGTTTTTTATGTGTTTTCACAGGCTGTGCCGCAGGTGCACGCGTTTAGTGTGGTGCGGGGCGTGTGGTATTCTGCTGCGTCCCCCGCTACGTGGTTGCTATGATAAAAACCCTTTGTTTGTTTTGTGTGTCTAGCTTGGGTTGCTTGTGGGGGAAGAATGTGCTGTTGTGGTAGGCGCGCAGTTTAGTTCTGGTGTGTTGTTATTATTTTCCTGATTTTTTTTTTTTTTTCTTATGTTTTGTTTTTATAATTATTATTATTTGTGTTTTTCAATTTATATAAAAAAAACATATGTTTGTTTTAGGTAGTTTGTTTTCAATCATTTGTATTGTTAGTTGTTAAACTTTGCGCAAATGGCTTTTGAGAATGTCCCAGTCACTGGACTTTTGCTGGCCATATCATTTTTATCGACAACCACTACCTCGCGTCAGTATACAGTTTTTGAACGTCATCAGTCACTTCGAGAATGGTGGTTGACATTGAGGTATCTTCCATTGAATACACTTCCTTTTGGCTCTATGGGTCTCTCATTTACTGATGTGGTGTGTACTGTGTTGCTCCTTTTTTATATGCGAACGTTGGAGCGTCGCTGGGGATCTTCTTCGTTCCTTGCGTTTTTTTTGACAGCCGCTGTGACAGGTTCTGTGATGGTGAACGTTTTTGTTACAGAGTGCGCGCCGCCTTTGGCTTTGGAACAACTGCGAATCTTGTCTGCCGGGGGCTCAATTGTGCCACTTGTTGCCCTTGCTGTGCGTTATCTATTTGAGGTGCCAGCTCTTCACCGGTGGCGAATTCCATATTTTTCTTTGGTATTTACAGAAAAATTGATTATCTTTTTGCCTTTTTTACGTTTATTGTTCTTTCCTGGTAATGAAATAATTTTGGGAACTCGCAGGCAACGCGTAATTCAAGTCGACATAGGTCTTTGGGTTCGTTTTTTGTTGACTCTTGTGGGTGTTGTATTGGGTGTTGCTTCTACAAGGTCGCGTCTGCTTGCATGGTGGCTTCGTTTTTTTGCTTGTCATATCTGTCGTCCATTTGTTAACCTTACGCGGCCGGTTTTATCTGCTTTATTTGGCCCCACAAAAAGTATACTTTTTGCCGCTCCTCAGCAGAACGTACGTGGCCAAACTTTGGCGGACGGTCGTTATGCAGTGGAAAATATTGCTGGATTTCGTGAAAACATGGGCCGCCAGCAATACAGCATGCATTCATTTCAAGGGACGCGTCGCGTAGGGCAGTCACGTCAGCATCACAATACGTTTTTTGCGCAGAATAATAGCCGTTATAGTGGAGGCACTGCTATTACGGACGAAGGCATTGCGCGAATAATGGAGCTTGGATTAGGGTTTGACGAAAGCGCGATTAGAAACGCCTTGGCTGCTGCCAACGGCCATGTGGACTCCGCTGTGGAAATTCTTGTGAACCGCCTTTAGGAGGAGTTTACTTTTTTTGTTTTTATACACGAAAGAAAACAGGTCTTTTTTTTTTTTTTCTTTTGGTGTGTGTGTGTGTTGAAAGGTGAAAGGTGTTTTGTTGTTATTCTTTGTTATTGTCAGTGTTGCTTTTTCAGCATTTAAATATAATGCTTGTTTCAGCACCTATATATTTCTATGAACGCAATGTTATTATGTTTTGGAGAATATTATAATTTGCACTTTAAGTCAGATATCTCTTTCTCTCTCTATATATATAGATATATACCTTTGGTAAAATATGCGGTAAGTCAAGTTTGCCTTTCTTGTTAGTATTGTTGTTTTTGTTGCGACCAATGTTGTCTTATCATATAAAAACGCGCATTTCTTGTGTGTGAGCGTGTTTTAGTCCGTATTTTTTAGGGTCACAAAGAAAAATTAAGTGTGTAGCGAGTTTGGTGATACTGGTATTGGAAAAGAGGGTGGGTGCTGTGCTCCTTTTTTTTTTTTTTTTTTTTGGTCTTGCGATGCAGGAGCTTCATAAGGCCGTGCGACGCGTGTTGTTTTTTTATCCTCGGGTTGTAAGAAATTATGGTAGTGCTGTTTCCGACGAGTCAAAGAACAATGTTGTGACTCCCAGTGACATGATAGAAGCGGCTGAATTTCTTGTCACCCAACTTATTGTTGTCTTATCTCGTGGTCTTGACAAGGATGTAGATCTTTGGACTGTTTTAGAAACACTGGAACATATTCCACAGAAGATTTTTTGCGAGGGTGCCAACAGCCCTGCCAAGGAGTTCTTTACTCGTCTAAAATTCTCAGGTCAGTTAATTTACGTGATAAAGTCCACCTTTGCGTCGAGCCCCGCGCCCGCCCGCACCCGTGCACTGGTGCGCCTCGCCCTCAACCAGGGCCTCCTGCTCGCCGCGCTGGAGCTCATCGCGAAGTGGAACGGGGCGGAGCTTGCGGGTTTTTACACGGATCCCGCCGCGAGTGTACTTTGCAGCGTGGACGGCCACCTGTGGGACGCGTTTCTCCGGGCCTGCGCTCCGATAGCCGGCGTCACGCTTGCGGATATCGCGGCCGGAGTGACGAAGGGGGCGTCGGCGGTGAAGTTCGACATGAAACTGGAGATTCCTGACGCGACGAACGAGTGCGGTAATGGGCTGACGCCGAGCACTGAGCAACGCGGTGTGAATGTTAATAGCAGTAGCAGCAACAACAGCAACGGCGATGTAGTGTTAGTTGAGCGAATACCACTCAATAGTCGCGCGGATGCAAAGCGAAAACACACTCGTATTCGAAGAAAAAAAAATAAAGGCAGCGACAGTAGCAAAAATGTTTTACTTGAAGTGCCAGGTGAAAGGAAAGAGAAAGAGGCCGCCACGACGTGTTTTGAAGTCGTACGGTATTTTAGTTCTGAGGCAGAGATTGTTGAGAGGCTACTTAATCAGGCAGAGCTGCTTCTTCTTGAGCGCTGGAATCGACTTTCAACGGATATGGCTGCCCAGGAGGGTTTGCTTCTAGAAAAAGAGGACAACCAATAGATGGCATGTTTTGTTTTGTTTAGAATATATAAAAATACATATATTGGATCTGAGTACATATTTGCGCGTGGTGCGTTTTTGTGTAAATGCTTCATTACCTTATGAGAACTTGTATTTTTACATTAAAATTCTTATCCTATTTTTGGCCTTGAGAGTTGATAGTTTGTAGTTTTTTTTGTTTGATTTTTTAATTAATTTGTGACCGCAAAAATCAAAAAAAAAAAAAAAAAAAAAGAAAGATTGGGGTTTAAGCTGTGGCTGAGAAGTTGTGTAAAAGGAAATTTTTTGGTTTAACAGATTTTGGCAATTAGCTGTTGTACTTGTACATGCGTACTGCACTTTGTCAATTTAGCTGGCATTTTTTTGAGAGTTGAAATATGGGACATAATTTGGTAGGTGTAAATGAGAATTACTACATGGCGTTAAGAAACATGTAACATGTGAGCAGGGGCTTGAGGAGCATCTGCGCATACTGCCATGCGTCCTTACAAACACACACAAGACACACGTATATACAAACATAAGTATATCCTATTGAGAGGAAAAGTATTTTATTTTTATTATTTTATTTTAAATGCTTAAAAATTTTTTTTTTCTAGCTTTTTACATCAAGACTATATATTTATTTATTTTTTTTTCTTTTTAATAAATGTTTACGTTTTGCACAAATCAAGATTTATTACCACTTTGATACGGTTGCATGTGAAGGAACAAACCAAAACCAAAACAAAAAGGCTTATTTTTTGTTTATTTATATTATTACTTTTTTATTATTATTACTTTTTTTTTTCTTTTTTGCATTTTTATGCGAGGAATGTGTAACTGCGAATAAAGTTGCAGTGTGCAGAAAAGGCCGTGGTGGTACTTTAACTTCTACGCAGCTAATAAAGACAGAGCGAGAAAGAGGGAGAAGAAGGAGGAGTGCAACGACTGCGTTGATTTATAGAGATGGAGGAGGTGCGAGTCATTTACATGAATTCACGGTCACATGAGCCGCTGTATTGTGACGACATCGAGCAGAGGTCTATAACTGTTGCAGTACCCACCGCCGTGAATGAAAGATCTGAGAACCAGCGCACTTTGACTGTTAGTTGCGTGGTGGAGGCGGCTCGACGTCAGTTGCATCTGGGCATGATGTCGCTTCAGCTCAGTCTTCACGGCATTGTACTCTTCCCGCAGCAGGATTTACTGCAGCTGTTGAAAAGTCTTCCACCTGGCACACGCACTCGCGTGGTGTTTGTTCTTACCCCGGCTGACAAGGAAAATGGTAAGAGGAGTGAAGAGCCTGTTGGGGAGACAAAACAGGTTAGGTTTGCAGAACAACCCTGTTTGTCTTCTGAAGAGGTAACACTAAATTCTGTGGATGGCAGAACCGACTCTACCTGTGTTTTTCAAAAAGAAGTGAAACTTGATGCTAAACTGGAAACCACGGCGTCGCCTGCCTGTGTGTTTCGTGAAACATGGTTGAACCCACAGATCTGCGCCTATTGCCATGGCGTGCGAGGGAGGCATAGTTTATTTAGCCCGGGACGGAAAGAGCGTTTTGAAGCTGCAATGTCATTAGCGAAAAAAAAGACATCGACTTGTTTGCCGCCTCAACAGGCATACACTGGTCAGTCTGGATTACAAAAATTGGTGTTACCGTATTACTATGCTGATCCGCAGCAATGGCGACCACAGCGCGATGGACGATTTTGCGCGCGTGCAGAGGCGTGCGACGAATTCTTTCAGTTGTGGGGAAATCCCGCGTTGTGTGCCCGTTGCCACAGGGCAAAGGGCGCCCACAAGCCGGAGGCGGTTTTTTCTACGCCGCGGCGATCAACACCAACACCAGCGAGACGCGTGCGGAAGCTGCATTCTTCTTGCGGCGGCGGCGTCGCGTTGTCGTCGGCGGGTTACGCGCAGAGGCCGTGTTTGCACAGAGACTTGTCTTTGAGTGGCGGGTACTGCAGGAGGTGTTGCCAGCAGCGTGTGCGGCAGATGATGCAGACACCTGCAGAGCGACAGCCGCTGGTAGAATTGAGCCCGCGCCAACATCGTCAGCAGCGGAGGACCACTCTTTCTGCTCAGGCGAGGACACACGACACAAAAGATGGGACTTCCACAGCTAGTTGCAGCGAGAGGGAGTTGGGACGGAGAGGACAGAGGCCGCGTGAAAATGGCGGGGAAACAGCCACCGATGCGACGGGTCATATCGACTCCTCCTTTTCTTCGTTTCCACCGTTTTCGCTTGCACGACTTTCAACAGCAATCACGTCACTTTTGCAGGAGACCAGCGGCCCCTCTAGCAGTCACATTCCCTGGGGTGTTGTGCTGCAGTACGCTGGCATGGAGGAGCTTTTGACGTGTATGGCAGTGAGTAAAGCTTTGCGTGCTGTTGCTATTCCACTTTTACATGAAAACTGCAAATATATTATTTACTCCCTTGATTTGCCTGTAAGCAAACGAAAATTGCTTGCGGGGTCTTCGGCCTTTTACGCTTCGGTTATTTTGGACACTTTGCGCTACAAAAGATCATGCTCTGGGCCGATGCGGGCTGCCACTAATCCTCTTTACTTTTTTCGCTACTGTGTTCTACGCTTGTTTGACGCATTACAAGCTGTTCAATTGGTATCTGGCAAACAAGGGGTATTGGAAAATAATAACAGCGATAAGGCTAGTTATGCATTAGCGACATCTCCTATGTCTTTGACTACCGCTTTGCTTACAGACGCAGCAGTCAGTGTTGTGTTAAAAGGGGCGGTTTGTAGTAAAGATCCCGGTGTGCGACGGCTCACTTATCTGGATGAGGATCTATCCGCTGTAGAGTTTTTAATTAACAATGTTGCATGGTGTGACTTGAAATTTTTATCACAAGAAGGAACAAAGTGTATCTCGAAGGTTTTTGAATTAATTTCCGTAGCTGCTGCCGCGTCTGTTGTATCTTCTGGTGCAGAGGACCCAACAGTGTCAGAACATGATAAGGAGCAACACACGCGCTTTTTGTCGCTTGGTAGTTTTTTTGAGAAACATGCGCTTATGCCACTTGTAGATTTTCTTTTATCTGTAGAGGTGATAGCGAAGATGAAGTGGAGAGCACGAAGATGCTTAGAGTGGCTGCAGTGTAACCAACATTGTGAGCGTTTACTATAACGTAGAAATAGATATGTAACGCGTATCAAGTTGACTGGTGCTGCAGTTATTAATGTTTGTATTATGGTATATTCACACACATATAAATATATTCATGGAGATAGAGGGAAAGTAAAAATAGAATATTATACATATATATCTATATATATATATCTATATCTATATCTATATCTATATATATATAGATATATATAGATGTATTAAAGTGTATATAAATTTGTTAAATATAATTTAGAATTGCTATAAAATGTACTTTTTATGCATATTATTATTTAGTCTTATTATTATTATTATTTTTAATTTTTTTTGGCTGCATGTGTGTGTGTGTGTGTTGGGGTGTTGTTGTGTTATGCAGGTCGACGGCAACAAAAACAAACACCCCCTTAAAAAAAAAAAAAAAAAAAAAAAAAAAAGGGAACCAAATAGATTTAAGGAAGTGAATATATTTTTGTTGAATCGACACGAGCTTTTTAGCTGCAAAAAACCAAGAACCCCCCCAAAAAAAAAAAAAAAAAAAACGAAACAGAAAACACAAGCAAAAACCAAAACTCAAAACAAAAAAATAAAAGCAAGGCAAATTAAATAATAGGCATATATACATATATATATATATATACAAATACATTTTTTTTTTTAGTACAAGGCACAAACTAGTTTTATTGCTTGACGTCAAAGTTTGTTCAAGTTTTTTTTTTTTTTTTTAAGAAAATAGTATAAAAAAAAAAAAAGGAAAAAAAAAAAAAAGAAAAAAAGGGTGTGTGGGAAATAGAGTGGAGGTAGTAAAAAAGGAAAAAGAGGAAAACAAAAATAAACAGGGGATTTAAAAAAACAAAAACAAGGCAAAGCAGCAAAAAAGTGCTGGGGAAGTGCCATTAACATCATTAAGCTCTAATAGTGGTGTGGCATAGTTTTTACCTAGATATACGTTTTTTTTTTTTTTTTTGTTTGCTTTTGGTTGTAATAATTTATTCTTTTTGTTTTTTCTTTGTGTGTGTGTGTGTGAACACCATAAATGGATATTTCCTTTAATACCCCGATTCGACCTTCATTTTTGAAGCACGGCGAATTGTCGTCGCCAAATGTGCGAACTCCCATCGTAACGCCGGACCGATTTATTTCCGACCGCCGCTCACAGGACAACTCTATGTCGCATTTTTTTCTCACAACTAAAGAGAACACCGCCCCGCTGCTGACGAGCCCGGAGGGGCGCGGGGCCTCATCCTCGCTGATGACGACACCCAACCGGCTGACGGGGGTGGGCACAACTGACGGGCGGGGCGGCGGTAGCGACGGGACCGGGAGCGTCGGGAAGGCGAGGAGGTACGTTGCGGAGAGCAGCCTCTCCGACGCTCCGGCGTTGACAAGAGAGCCGTACACAAGCAGACTGGCAAGGACGCTGTTTTCTGACTCGCAGTCAACTGTGCTAGGCATTAACAGTCAGGTGCTTCAACAGCGAAAGGCACCGGAGTCTGAACGGGAGCGCTATCGCAACTCTTTAGGTGTTGTTTTTGAGGAAAATCGTGCGAGGAACTTTCGCTCACGGTCGTTTCGTCTTATTGCTCGTGCTCCGGAACGTATTCTTGATGCTGCTGATTTAATAGATGATTTTTATCTCCAATTGATGGATTGGTCTTCAACTGATATACTTGCAGTTGGGTTGCAAGGTGCACTGTACCTGTGGAACGCAAAGACGTGCGGCATTACACAGCTTCCGTGCCTGCGGCCACCTAATAGCATCATTTGTGGCGTCAGCTGGAATGAGGACGGTAGACTGCTCGCGCTGGGCGGGGATGATGGATCAGTTGAGATTTGGGATGTGGAGGCAAATCGCACCATACAACGATTATGTCAACACGCCGATCGTGTTGGTGCGCTTTCATGGAATGGCAGCTGTTTTGCTAGTGGTGGCAAGGATGCCACGATACGTGTAAACGATTTGCGTGACCCGTTGGGCTTGTGGACACTGCGGAGTCACCAACATAGTGTTTGTGGCCTCAAATGGTCTCCTGATGGCGTCCACTTGGCTAGCGGAGGCAACGACAACCAGTTGTTTGTTTGGGACAGTCGTCTTTTTTCGATAAGATCAGAGCCAGTGCTGCGTTTTAACAAACACACGGCCGCTGTGAAGGCAATCGCATGGAATCCGGTTCAACACAATCTTCTTCTTAGTGGTGGTGGATCTGAAGACAAGATGTTACGCTTTTGGAACACATCAACTGGTGAGTGCATCAACCACCACAACGCTGAAAGCCAAGTCTGTGGTGTGCTTTGGAGCCGCAGCGGAACTGAGCTTGTCAGCTCTCACGGCTTTTCACATAACCGCCTTACCATTTGGAAGTACCCAACGATGCGGAGAGTGGCGGATCTCACAGGACACACATCGCGTGTGCTACATTTATGCATGTCAAGTGACGGGGAGGTTGTGGCGTCCGCTGCGGGGGATGAGACGATTAGATTTTGGCGCTGTTTTCTCCCATGCGAAGAGACGGAGAGGCGAGGGATCCGCTCTGGTGTGGCTCGTTACGCGGATTTTTACCAGCGCCAAAAAGAGAATGGTGTGTCTCGATATAACGACACTCACATGTTAAGCGATCTTGCGTTACGCTGAAACGGTTTTTGTAAAAAAAAAAAAAAAAAAAAAAAAAAAAAAAAAAAAAAAAAAAAAAAAAA
>JAWVMR010000245.1:53044-65935 GCA_036321205.1 Trypanosoma caninum | reverse complement strand
AAAAAAAAAAAAAAAAAAAGGTTTTTTATGCATACTTTTTTTCTTTTATCTTCTCCACTATATTCACAATAGCCACACACCCATAATATATAAATATACAATACATTCATAATAAAAATTATAAAAAATATCGTTACTTTGGAAGACGCTTAGAACAGGTGTCAAGCAAAGTTTTACCACCATGTTTTTCTTCGTGTCGTTTCTGAAGTCGTTCCTGACGCATACGGAGATAATCGCGGAGGCGTGGTGGCGCCAGCTTCGCAACATAAAACCCGGCGTAGTATATTGGTAGCGACAAAAAAAGGGCAAGTGATAGACCTGTCGTTATATCTGGTGAAAGCAACAACGCGAGAGCCACTGTCACTAAAGCAGAGACTCGAGCGACAAGGAGCGAACTGGGTAAAAACGGCCCAGAAACAGTACCATCTATGCCATTCACATACAAAGTGTACTCTTCCAAGTCATAACGCGCCTTCACGACGTAACACGGCACCAGTACAGAAGTAACATCTTTCAGCTCAATGTTCAGGTCAAGAAACTCTACAGTTATAAAAGAGGCCTCGGGGTGATACGACTTGACCATTGAGACGGCCGTATCAGTTGCCTGCCGCATCACCTCGTCATAAAGAACAACATCCAGCGTTTCCACAGAGTACTCAAATTCATTAACGATGGCAGGCGTGGTGTCAATTGCCTCAATTTTGCACAAATGCAGAGGGTTCTCCTCTCTACGCAAGGCCTTGTGCACATGGTTAATATTGTACTTATACCCCGCATATATCTGCGTTTTATTTGGAGCAAAAGTACCATTTAGTAACTGTGGTTTTGTTCTAATTTCACGTGTGCTGTCGATTGATCTGGCCGTTGAGCTTGACGCCAAGTTGTTATATGTCACCCTGCCGCAAAATTTGCTACTAAAATTTCCCTGACAGTAGTAAAAAGGAAAAAACTCCATGGAAGGGACATCCAAATGCAAAAACTCCTGTGAGGCACCAAACCAGCGACCGCCATACGTTTTTCGTATAAATTCTACCGCCTTTTCAGGCCCAATTTGAAAATGTAATCCGCGCAAAAAATGTACCGTCGAACAAAGAATAATATTACTGCAGAGCATTTGTCGCCTTTTCCATAAATAAGTAAATAAATACAGTAAAAATAAGTATATTAGGCTAGTTGCGTAATTAAAGCAGATAGGGTCAAAATTGACAATCAGCTATTTAAACCAAACAACAACAACAACAAAAAAAAAAAAAAAAAAAAAAAAGTAGCAAAAACGTATACTTGGGGAAATAAGCAACGCAAATCTAAAAAATGACTAAATATTCTCATTAACTCACCACCACCTGCTCCAAAAATAACATCTATTTTAGTGCGTAGCATACTCTTCACCTCCCCCCCTTTTTTTTTTTTTTTTGTTTTTCTTGTTTGTCCAACCCCCTTTTCTCTTCACTTCTTTTAAAGGCTATTTATTACTTTCGTTAATTTCATCTCTACCCCCCAAAATGGCCTCATTGCACTTTACTTACAAATAAAAACGCACACAAAATAACAAACGAGAAAACACAACAACATCAATCATGCCAACACCAAAGTCGTCTTTTTCTTTCTTTCTTTTGTTCTCTGTCTCTCTACATGTCCCTATAAATAAATAAATATATATGTAATAGTTTCTTTTGCCTATCAGTGTTGAATCCGTATTGACCTGTGAAACTGCACAACCTCAATAGCGACTGCGTCATCTTTTTCAAATGCAGCACGATCACTTGCACCACGATGAGCTGATGCCCAACGAATCTCAACAGTAGGCGTGGCAACAACCGAGAGGCCCTGCTGTTTCTTTTTTATCCTATAATGCGGCCCACTTACTCCAAGTCCTTGTTGTTCTTTTTGGATGAAAGAGTAAGACGCACTTCTGTCAAGCGGCGGCCCATCACCATCAGCAACAGCTGGTAACGGAACAGCCGTGAAGTGCAATGTTGAGTTCTCCATAACTGAAAGTGGACGACGGAGCCGCTGTTTCCCTATAACAAACCACACAGCGGGGTCCACCTTAAACGTAATCCAAAACTCCTCTTCTCTCGCGCTGTCATCAGGCCAGTTATACGCAAGTGGTTCAAACGTCACAGAAAAACAGATTGGCTCTCCTGCAGGAAATAAAAAACCGCCTGGTAGGTCGACGGGCGAGACGTCAACAAGAAACGCGGTATCATCCTTAATCTCGGAGCGGCATCGGGGCATCATATTAGGCAACATTTGTTGCGTGTCTATCGCCTCAAATGTGTGGTTCTTTTGGTTAGTTGAATGCGACGGGTCAACAAATATAAACACATTAAATAAACACATATGCTTAGATGTAAACATCCCTACTGGCCCATAAAACGTGTTGCATGTAGACCGAAGCTTATCCAGCTGAGCAAGGTCATAGACAACGTGCCTCTCTTTAGTGAAGCAGAAAAGCGGCTCCCCAACCGTGTCACTGCTAAATGAACTACAAAACACACCACACCGCGGGTCATCTTCAGTGTCAAAATTAGTTGTTGAGGTTGCTGTTTCTGTCGTTGTCGTTAAATTAGATATCATAGAAGTTGCTAAAGAACAATGGGAACATAATGAGGACCGTGAGAGTGGACGCAAAATGTGTGCATTCACTGGCTTCATATGCGTGGCAGTAGACCAGTTAGAATATAACAATTGCAGCCGCACACGGTGCTGCAGCTCTTTTTTTGGAACACAGCACTCAGCCAAAGGCGTTAGCTCAAATAACATGTGCATTGTTTCTTGTGGCTTCCACTCACGCATCATTAAGCGCTCGTGTGCAGAAGAAACGCGAGAAAGCCTGTAATGACACTCCGCGTCTAAAATCTCAAGCAGTGCACCGCGCAGCCAAAGTGACGTCTTTTCCAAAACGTTCTTAACTTGCACAAGACAATAAACACGGCACTGAAAATACTTAAATGTATACCGAACAGCAAAAGCCTGTGCAAAAAAAAGTGAAACGGAGACGCTGGTAGCACATGACTCCATGTCGCGCTGGCAACAAAACGACACTAGCGCGGGAGACTCAACACTAGACATAAATACTGGAGGCAGTGGAAGAGAGCATTCAATGCGTGTCGTCTCCAGCAGGCTCTTAAGATCACCATCTGCCAGTCCATCTTCCTCAGAATCAATACATATTCGGAAACAACAACAGTATTCTCGTTTTAGTGAAGCAATCATACTACCCTTTAAATGCATAAACCTCGCCGCACTGTTTCTAACAGTAGTATCATCATAAGTGGTCACCACCTTATTCGCATTTTTACTAAAAAAAAAAGACGGCAGGTTTGACATCACAAAATGCTCATTGAATGGTACAGTAGTAAAGGTGCCTGTAGTTTCATCGGTAATTGTGACCAGAATAGTTGATTGAGCCACCGGAACAGTAGCAAGCGGTGTTTCAGTAAAAAAATCGACGTCATCCCTTTGATTTATCATTACAGAATTCTGAAATACCAAAATTTTATTTGCTCCCCTCTGCAGCGTGTTGCAGACACTAGAGGTCAAAATGTCACCATGTGGCCTGGACTGCTTCTTGGGGTAACTCACATAGATTAACGCAAGCACCTTTGAATCAATCGCCAGTGCAGACTCAACTGGTTTTGTCTGGCGCACAGCTCGTCGTCTAGGAGTGCCAATTTCACTTGTAACTATGTTCTCCAGTAAGCCCGGAAGAGACATGGCCTCAAAAAAACAGTCCGCAGAACACACAGCGTCCTTTGCCATTACCTCTTCACGTATGACCGTTCTGGACAGGATGGTACCTACACCACCGCTGTTATGTAAAAAAGAATGCAAATGCAAAGGTTTCTCCAATTCTATACAAACAGAGAAAAAGTTTAGCGAATCACCAAAGCAGTGTGCTTCATCGGGAGGTTTGACCTGCAATTTAATACCAATGTCAGGCTCGGGCACAAAAAAAAGACATCGCGATGTAGTTTCTACAGTGCTGGTAACTTTATCTACAGATAAAAAAGAAGCATAGTTATCGGAAAAAAACATCATCGGTGTTACATCTCCGGGTGTGTACACAAGTGTCGTTGCCGCAACAGACAGCGTGATACTACGCAAACGATATTCACCAGCACGGCATGGCCATAGTTCCCATATCCAAAACAGCCGCTGCCTTGCATCATCATACGAAGATGACACAACGCGGGTAACGTTTAAAACATGTGTTGCCTCAGTTGCATCGTGCCAGTTATTTTTTGACACAAGCGTCGCAGTAAGCGTAATAGAGGAGTCATCCTGTTCACCACTAGAGTTAATATCTCTGCTGCGCCTCAGCAAGTCCGCAAAACATATTGCAGTAAAAAAAAGACACATTCTCTCCCCAACATCCGCGTTTATTTTAACCGCAGATGTAGGCATCGCAGCTGCATTTAGCGCTATTGTTTGTAGTTTTTCCGGTGTTACCTGCAATAGACTATCAAAACGCTGACAAAACACCTGTGGCTCTCTCAAAACAAGCAAAAGATTGTGATTATGCACACTCACCGGCACGTTAAAACAGCCTCGAATACTATCTACACGTTTCAGACGATGCCAGCACTCTTCTATAGATCGTCTACCGCATAAAAGTTCAACCTCTTCTCTCAATTCATCACGCTTGTTCAGTGCACCAATGATAAACATTAATGACTCCTTTAACGCCGCGGCCTCCTCTTCAGACAGCAGGTAGTTTTTTTTATTGCTTTGTTGTTGCCGCCTCCGTCGCCGCTCCACCACAAGATCCATTGATTCTATAAAAAGTGAATGAGTTATAGTTTGTAGCTGCAAACACCCGTGTTTAGAAAAAAAAGGAATAAGCTTACCTCGACACAAGTCCGCTGTGACTACAGGATCATCCACTTTGTAAGAAAGCGCAAGTTTGTAGTACAACGAGTGTTCAAGACGCTTACTATTCGATAAATTAAATCCAATTGCAGAAGTTTCAGTAAGTATTCGGTAAAAAGACACAAAATTCGTGATTGAAGATAACTCTGTCATGTTGAAAACCGCAGCTGCGGTAGGATGCTGCTGCTGCTGTTGCTGCTGCTGCTGCTGTTGTTGTTGTTGTTGTTGTTCTTCAGTAAGTGGCAACAACTGTGGCAGCGGTTCACGAACCTCACCTGTTGTGCGATAACCCAAAAAAGCCCCAAGATCAACAAGAAATTCCAGCGCGTCGCCGGCAAGCTTTGCAAGCAAACGACAGCTGCAAATTGACACACTACAGCAATCAAATTTAAGTTTACGACAGAGCACACGCAATCGCTCAACTGCATATTTTTGCCCATTCTCATCATCGGGTTTAAGCTCTATAACAGTGTTCTTCTCAATATCACTAAAAAAAGGAAAAAATACCGTGCTAAATTGACGCACATGTAAAGGTGAGAGGCTCATTTCGTTTGGTTGCGACACGGACGCTGACATGGCATCAAACTCCGCACTGCTAATCATACAGTTAAAACGACTGTGTGACTGAAGTTTGCTATTGCTATTATCGTCACCTCTCTCTTGTGACACCGCCGTTTCTATACGTGAGATAGGAGATAACAATGCAACCTCATAATTTTCCGTATTGTCCACTGAGACCCATTTTAGTTGCATTGCGGCTAATGCACAGCGCAGCAAGAAAAAAAGCTCCCACGCTCCAGTAACCCTCAAGTTACCGTCACCCAAAAGCTTTTCCCACGCCACCTGCAAAAAGGACCTATAACGCATGTATGCAGTTTCAGTATCATCAAGCAGCAATGCACATTGCATTTCACATGCTGTAATAAAAAGTAGTCCTTCTACAAACTCTGCATTATCCTGCAGTGCGCACGGAACACTATTTTTTTGAATAGGAAACTCAGTAAGATCAAAAACATTCGTCATCTTTGCCAATCGCAGAAGCGTTTGTCTGTCTCTCACAAAGTTGTAATCTTCAGAATGATAGTAGTACATACCAAACATTTTTGAAAATGTGGCAATAGCATCTTTCACAGCGCCAAACTGCAGAAAATGTAGCGCCAAGTTATATCCTCTCTGCCAGTACTTGTGCAAACTCCACACCCCCACGTTCATCTCCGCAACACTGTTAGTGTTGCCACTGAAGGTATTATTATTACTATTACTATTACTATTATTATTCTTCTTGTTGTTTTCCTTGATCTCCTTGCTACTGCGTCGATCAACATGTAACAAGCGTGATTGGCGTAGCTCCTTGTAGTTGTCGAACTCTGCGGAAAGTTTCAAAGTTCGCTCAACATATGCTGCACGCAGTCGCTCCACAAGTCGTATTGGTGCCTCGTTTGGCAAATATGCACACATCTGATGCGGTGCAAATCCCACTGCTTTTAGTTCTGTGAAGTACCGCTCCAACGCCGCCGCAGCCTCATCCATATTTTTTTGTCTTGGCTCCTTCGTCACACCCGAGGTTCCCACTAAACCTTTTACTCTGTCAACACTTACACATGCCGCGTCAACTAAGTCCTTGTGATATAACATAATAAAACAGCTACATTCCTGCCCTGACTTCTTCAGCAGCTCACGCCACTTCTTTGCAACATGCGCTAAAAGACGAGGTCGAGAATATTCTTGATCAATTGCAAACATATACACATTAAGCAGTGATGAGTTGGCATCAACATTAATATCCATTGCCTTGCCAAACTGTAATCTAAGTCTAAAACCTGGTGCACAACGTTCAACCACTCTGCGTGCATCAATATGTGGCTGAAAGTACGATTGCAGTTCAACAATGCAGTGGTCAATGCCATGTGGTGTCATCACCTCTGACATTGTGCTATCAATGTGTCGCACAAGACACACAACCATTGGTGGTGTTAGTAAAAACAACCTCTGTAAACTATCAAGAGAAAACACTAAAGGAGCAAAATCCACTTTTTCTTTTTCATATTTTTTCTCTGAGCATTCTGTCTGTGTCATTTTGTCCCCCTTCACTTTGCTTACTAAACAGCAAACTCTTTCTAGTTATTAAAGCAATGTACATATATATATATATATATATATATATATATATGTATATATATATATAATATGTATATATATATATAATATGTATATATATATATAATATGTATATAATATGTATATGCTAAAAAACAAACATGCAAAAAAAAAAAAAAAAAAGAAAACAATAAAAAATAGTGCTAGCTGCCGCAGCCAAATTGCAGTAAAATTGTAATAATAATAACGACAGCAATAATAAAAAAATGAGATTTTATTCCACAAAACAGGACTTTGGTCAAGCAAACCACCTATTTTACACACACTCACACACACACACACGCATATATATATATATATATATATATATATAGGTTCTGTTTAAAGTCTTTATATTCGGCATATTCATTTTTCTTTGACTACCACCCTTAAGCACATCATTCATTATTATTTTTTAATTACTCGAAAAAAAAAAAAAAAAAAACATAAAAATATATATATATATATATATATATTACTATTCGTCATCATCAACAAGAATGGCATTTTGAGCGTTGCGACCAGGTTTATACAACTCATATTTAGAAGAGTCTATTGTAAGTCCGATTCCCTCGCCATCGCCCATAGAGGACGCCTCATTTGATTCCCCCACTGATCTAACTTGTTGGTACTGTAGAGTTCCAACAGCTGCGTCATCTTTGCATAAAGAATTACCGCTGTCAGCATTGCTGCAGCTTCTGTCATAAACTTCTTTTTGTTGTTTCCCTTGGCTTTCAGTTGACGGCAGCGTAACACCCATCGCGCGTAAAAGATGACAAAGTCGCGGGTTTTCTTCGGCACGACTGCGAACAATATCCTCCACCAACGCCGTGAGTGTTTTAGCCTGCAGCACAACATCCGCCCCTCCACTTTCTGCACGCTGACGTTTTTGCCGCTCCAAGTAATTTTCCTCAAAGTCGTTACTGTTATTATATCTCTGAGTTTTAAAAACAGATTGTTTTTGATACTCCTTATAAAACTCCTGCTCTTCCTCTCCATACTGCAAAAGCTCATCATGTTCCAAATATACCTCATGTTTCTCAGCATAAAGAATGTCATTTACAATATCCGCAATAACATCATCTTCAGCAACAAGTCGCAAAGTTGACGTTTTTTGTGCCGCTGTAAGTTTTGGCGCCTTACGCGACAGTGCCCACGAACTGCCATAAAGTTGAGACATAAATTGCTGACGTAACCCAAGAAGTGCGTCGCGCTTTAGTGAAGCCTCTTCCACAACAGTGCGAAATAGCCATTCCTTTGCCAGTTTTTGTTCAAAAATACGGTGCTCTAGTGTCTTGTAGCACAAAAGACGGTAAACAAACACGGGCTTTGTTTGTCCATAGCGGTAAACACGTCCAATAGCCTGTTTGTCATCTGCAGGGTTGAAGCCATTATCAAATAAAATAACACGCGTAGCTGAGGTGATAGTGATACCCACACCACCCGCTTTTATACTCAAAAGAAAAACATGTGGGCCGTCTGCAGAGCTGAATAAGCGCAGTGTATTTTCACGTTCCACACTTGTTTTACTACCATCCAAGCGACAGAAGCGAATTGGCTGACACAAAGACCCATCCTTTTGCCATCGATTATTCATAGCTGCAATAACATTTTCAAAAAAATCTAGTAATTTTGTAGACAAACTAAAAAATAATGTCTTTTCTTTTCGCAACATCGCGGCTTTAATTATCTTCATAGCAATATACAACTTTGTACCATCTTCGGGTAGCGGGGTATAATTTTCGGGTGGATTACCCAACACCAGATATGCACCACCTAATTTGTCAAGCACCTCCTTTGAACGTGCAACGCGTCTGTCATTTTCCATTCCAGTGCTGCTGCCAAAAACGTCATCATATTCATCATCACCGTAAGAATCTTCCAATCCCAAATTCTCTCTTCTTGTGGGTGATGTAAAGTTCCTCTCAAAAAACAATTGCGGATGAGCAGATATCTTATTTGCATATGTCACTGCTTGCAAAAAGTTAAGCTTAGACTTGACCAAGCGCAAAGACTGAAGAAAGCTGTTGTAAACAGTAACCTGCAAAGGTGAAAGCGGAACAACAACAACGTATTCATGCAATGGAGGCAACTCATTCAGTAGCGGGGTGCTGTCGACACGCTGAACAAAATGTCTTAGCTCTTTTATAAGGGTAAATGTTTTCATACGTGCCGCCGCAACCTTTTTTGGAGGAGCCTCCTTGTGTGCGGAAGCCTCAATTGGGTCAATAAAAAATTCCTTAAAGCTTCGCCGTTCAAAGTATTTGTGTAACACAAGATCTACCATTACCCAGTACTCGCGCAGATGATTTTGCAGCGGTGTTCCGGTTAAAAAAAGTCTCCTCAGTGGGTTTAAACTTTTAAGTGCGTCAGAGAGCTGCAAGCGAGTCGATCTCAACCTATGTGCCTCGTCACATACAAGCAGATCTGTCCAGCCTTTTTTATGACCCTCCGTCATCAGTTTTGTAAGACTAAGGAACATCTCGTATCCAACAATCAACACACCACCTTTTTTCCACCACTTATTGTAAACCCCCAGACGAGTAAAACGGTTGTCATTTTCATCTATTACAATAGGCAAGATGCGCTGAGTCACAGGAAAAAACCGCGACCAGGTGTCTATTTCTTTGCACCAGCTAGGCAACATGGACTTTGGAACAACAATCAGTACCCGCTGTGGGCGTCTTTGTAAACGCCGTTGTTCGTGAATAAATAAATGTAAGAAAACAACCACCTGACATGTTTTGCCAAGACCCATAGTGTGGGCAAGAATGCAGCCAACAGCCGGCACCCTGCCAACGGGTCCCTCAGCAAGAATGCTCCACATAAAGCGAACGCCGTCAAGCTGGTGCGGTCGAAGATGCCGCGCCTCCAGTGAAGCTGTACTCTTTGCTGCTCTCACAGCAGAGGTAGTACCCGAAGAGATTAATGATGGGGGTACAAGAGCCTCTGGAAACAAAACATCGTCGCTAGAGTAGCTCCCATCACCCCAGTTGGAAATATTCACCAAACGCCTCCATCTTTCATAAACTGCATTGTTTGCCTCTTCCGCACTTGTTGTTGTATCTACAACCAGTTGTGCATGCGCCTCGTCAAAGCGCATCTTCGCGGCCTCTTTTTTTTGGAAAAAAGGCTCTAAAACAGCACGTACTTCGGCACATGTCATGTTCCACATACCGGGGCTCATTACGTGAGATTTCCGCAAAGTATCACAATCTCCCTCATCATCTGCGTCGCTAAGGTCATCAAATCTGACCACGCGATTTGTTCCACACCAAATATCACAAGCTTCTGCGCTACCTATGCTGTTGTCATTGTCAATTTCGCAAGATGATAAAGAGTCCCTGTCATTTTCTGCAATAGACACATACAAAGGATTGGTTGGGCAGCCTAAATCACCAAATAAGACTTCATCAATAGACGGTTCCGTAAAAGAAGAGTGGGTGACATTGCTGTTTTTGGGAGGACCAAAAGACACAAAATTGGCTGCTACCTCATCTCGGTTATTTTCGTTCCAATCTTCACTTTCACTTGTAGACAAGACAAAAACATCTGGTCCATCCATTGATAGCAGAGTAAGTCTTTGTATCCCTTTCCCATCATCAAAACCAAAATCAAAAGCAAAACTTACAGGGCAATAGCAATACTGTAAAGTAACGTAATACAAACATATTAAACAACCGCAAGTATTATACACACAAACACGAAAAAAAAAAAAAAAAAAAAAAAAAAAAAAAAAAAAAAAAAAAAAAAAAAAAAAAAAAAAAAAAAAAAAAAAAACCAAAAGAAAAAAAAATTAAAGAAGCATCAATATATAAATGTGCTTCTGTCTATGGCATGTATGGCATACGCACGCATACACATCAATCTCAAATCAACCCTACACCAAATTCCACAACCATTATTATTATTATTACTATTATTATTTTTCCGAAAAAAGAGGGAAGGAGAGGTTTACCACGTGATAGTCACGCCATATTTCACGAGATGCAAACATCTTGTGATGCCCTCCGACGTCCCAGTCCCCACCGCCTCCTCCTTTTCCGTCGCGGACTCGGCCACAGTACTGCGGCTCAGTTTTTCCGGCCTATCGACTCCGCACTCGCTCAACACTGGCAGTGGTGTCAGCACCTCAACAATAAAGCCAACCATCACCTCACCCTCACCTTTGTTTTCATCACTGCAATGAAGAGTAACGCAAAACTCCTTCGCCGCAGGTGAACCCCAACTGCCAGAACGGGGTTCAAGTACCACCCACTGAGAGCTCTTGGAGTTTACTGGAATAACAAACGATGAGACAAAAAAACCGCCCACTTGCCTTTCAATTGTAAAACGAGAAATGACAAAAGCGCTTTCTCCATAATTGTGCCACGTAAACCATTTTTGTAAATTGTTCGACTTGCCACAACTGCTTTTATGCCGCAAAATTGGAAGATGAAACGCAGCAGAAAGCTGCACGGTAACAATTTTCCAGTGTTGCCTTCTTTTTTTGCCACCACTACTGCTGCTGCTGCTGCAACGAGAACCCATAAAAAGTGTCTGTTCAACTTGTTTAAAGGAAGGATCACGCCGTATCCCATTTACTACAACAAGATGAGAGAGGTTATTGTGACGTGCTTCTCCATAACCTGTACACATTTTTTCCCCAAAAAATGGTAACATCATCGCAAGCAGCGGAAGCCGAACATTTTGCTTAAGAAGAAAAGGAACTTTTAAAGCACCATTATTTAGTTTGCGCCAAAAAAGATGGTCATTACGGCAAAAAAAACCATGTTGCTCCAACTGTGTCACTCGCATAAGTTCAGAGTTGTTGCTTATTTTCTTGTTTACACCGGCCTTTACACTTGCGTCTTCATCTATATCGGTTACTCCATCTATTGGCAACAACTCTGCTTTCTTCTCTTCAACAACAGTGGTCAAAGAAGCCCACTCCGGTATATATTGAGACGCATCCAACTTCTGTTTGCAGATGGCTGCTCGCAGCTCCTCTAGTGCGACGGCGGGATGCTGTCGGGTTTCCATTTGTTCCATTTCTCGTGTTTTATACACCTCAGATGCCAAGCGGGAAAAGCTTTGTAATGCCTCTTCTTTAGCTTTGCGACCACAATCACTTGACTGACGCCATTTACAAGTTGTTTCGTAATATGGCCGCATCATCTGCGGAGCAGAAACAGTTGCAAGAGATTTTGTAAGCTCCTGTAGCTGTTCATACGCGGCATCATGTTGCCAGTGACAGTACATACAACTAGCAACATAGCGCAGTTGACGCGATAGAGAAATTGACACAACTGGCGAGTTGCAACGTGGACAGCAGTAGCACCCGGAACACACTGTGGGGTCTTTATGACGTAACTGAGTTTTTCTATCGCCTTCTGTATTATTTTTCTCCCCGCTGCTGGCAAAAGTCAACAGCTCTTCAGCAGAAACACACTGCTCCTTTCCGCAGGCGGCACAACGCCACAGTAATGCAACCGCACGAGGACTAGAGCAGGACGACGTGTGGCGACTGAGCAAATATGGAGAAACTAACACACCTTCAGGCAGTAAATCAGTGCTATCGATCCCACTAGTCCATTCATACTTACTGCCGTTATCAGAGACTGATGTCTGTGTAAATGTGGGTATTACATAGCAGTCCTGTAAGACGCAGCGAGAAGAAAAGTCTGTGTCGGTAAAATGAATAAATACATTGGTCATAAGACAGAATCACCACCAGTTTTTTTTTTTTATTTTTTGATAAATTTTTTTTTTTTTTTTTTTTTAACAGAGTTGTACCTTCTTTACAAAGCAGTAAAATAATCAATCAACCCCCCCCCCCAACCCAAAAAAAAAAAAAAAAAAAAAAAAAAAAACAACAAAAAAAAAAAAAAAAAAAAAAAT
>JAWVMR010000245.1:36824-52978 GCA_036321205.1 Trypanosoma caninum | reverse complement strand
TTTTTTTTTTTTCCTTCTTAAAAAAAAAAAAAAAAAAAAAAAAAACCCCCCCCCCCCCCCCAACCCAAAAAAAAAAAAAAAAAAAAAGAAAAAAAACAACAAACAAACAAATCTTTACAGTTATTATTATTAATTTTCCATGTGTGTAAACCGCACACCATTATAACTCACTTTATTTACATACAAACAAAATAACCACAATTTTCACATCAAGCGTTTCCCCCCCCCACCACCACCCTATCATCTACTTTAATTCACAGCTTACGTTATATACTCAAGCAATGCAACTGCTAACAAAAAAAATATATTTATATATTTTTTATTTCTTTCCTTCATACATATTTTTCCTTTTTTGATCTTTCACTACATATATATTTATACTTGTATGTACATATATACATATGTGTGGCGTTTTTGTAGAAATACCAATCTACTATTAGGCACCAGTGTGTAAGTATATACAAGAAATTCTTTACTCAGAGCTAAAACATTAACATCCAATTTTCCTGTATTCTCTTATCCCCACTGTTCTTTTCGTCTAGTATATATATATATGTGTGTGTGTGTATTGTTGTTATTCCTCAACAACGACGTCTCTCTGCCTCCTCCTTTTCCTCAGGGTCAACTGGCACACCATCAAGTTTTGTCAGCCTTGTCAGCCGCTGCAGCACCATATAGCGGTACTCCTGCATTGACGGGGCATTGTTACAAATTGGGTTGTTAAGAAAAAGCACATCTATAAGCTCTGGGCACTGATTTGCCAAGCGATCAATCTCTGTCCAGCTGCTAATAAGGTTATTACTCATATAGAGCACCTTTAGGTTCTTCAACTTGTCAAGACCGGTAAGTTTATCAATTTTGTTGTAGGAAAGCCATAATTGCTCCAGTTGAGGAATATCAAGTTGTTCAATCTTGCGAATGACGTTTCGACCAAGTGAAAGAATCTTTAGTTTTTTCAACTCTTTTAACCCAGGACCTATCTTCTCAATGGCGTTGGTTGAAAGGCCCAGATGTTCACAATTGACAAGAGTAGTGATATCCTTGTCCATCTTTACAATTGGTGGCAACATACCAATAAGGAGAACACGCGGCTCCTCCGCCGCAACCACTCGAGGTGCGTTTTCTTTTTCCTCCGCCGTCATTTCGCTCGTGCGGCGACAAAATTCTGCCTCTTCAAAAAATGCAATGGCATCTTTGACAGACGTTGCTGACGCCATCTCAAGTTTAACACACTCCCTCTCTTTATATATATATATATATATATATATATTTCTATATGTATACTGTTTTTTTTTTCTTTTTTTTTTAAGTGTTGTGTGTAATTTCCCCCACAAAAACCACCACTTTGCCACTACCAACTGCAGACATAAAGAAATACATACATATATGTATATATGTAAAATCAGGAATATTATATATAATGAGGATAACAATAAACATTTCAATGTAGCCTTTTACATTAGTAGCTAAACATAAAATGTACGGTGCAGCAGAAAAACCCTTCCTCCCCCACCAAAAAACAAAAATAATAATAGGACAATACACGCAGAAGTTACGGCGTTTGCCATGAAGTGTCATATATTTGTCACTCCTGCTTTACTCATTACATATAAGTGTATAAACATACGTATTACACGACTTGTGGGTAAAGCACCCCTCCCCCACCCCCAAAAAAAAAAAAAATAAAAATAAAAAAAATAAAAAATAAAAAATAAATAAATAAATAAATAAACCAATAAAAAAAAAGCAAATCTGACTTTTTTTTTTTTCTTTCTCTCCCCTTTTAACTCCTTAGTTTTTTTTTTTTTTTTTAATTTTATTAATAAGTATTATAGCAAATATAGTTAAGCAAACAAACAGATAAACCAAAAAAAAAAAAAAAAACAAAAAAACAAAAAATAACAACAACAACAATATCAATAAATAAATAAATAACACGTCTGTAATTTGTGCATATACACAACAAAACTGTTACACCTTTTTTTTTCTACCGCGACATGATACAGTAGGTACAGTTTTAACCCTTTCAGCCCTACTATTTTTTGTACGTCTGTTCTCTTTCTCATTCTTATCTTCCACGTTTTTTCCACAAGTCTTTTCCATGCTTTCCTCCCGTCTTCTTTTTTCACATTTCTTGCCGTCACGTAAGTTCAACTTTTCGCTTCCCGCAATAAAAACACTCGACTCTCCTGCCGTTTTGTGTTGTTCACCCGCAGCTGGTGACTCATCGTTTTCTGCAGTTGCCGCATTTTCTCCCACGTCTTCTGAGTTTTCTTCAACATCTTCATTTTCTTGTGGACAAATTTCCCTGTCGACAGAAAACAATGTTGCCTCCGCTGGCCTCTTTGTGTAATCCGATGAAAGTTGGTCATATTCAACGTACTCAATCTCGGCAGGAAGCTGCAGTTGTGAGCGAAGGTCCTTAACGTTAAAACCCATTCGCCGCAATATATGTTGCTCCAGCTGATAAAAGTTGTCAGTCCATCTGTTTGCTGCCTCCCACGCAACATTTGTTGCTGTTTTTATTCTCTCTATTGTATAGGAATCAAATACAGCAAGCTTTTCCAATTGCGATTTATATGTCTTTGCTTCATCCTGCAGCTGTTGTAGTCTTATTGTGTCCTGTTGAATTGATTCATCAGTGCCAATATTTGCACGAACCTCTTTAATACGCTGACAAACTTCTTTTTCATTCTTTGCAAGGTTTTTAATTTCTTCCTCTATTTGCTTCAAACTCATTTTCACGTATCTAGCAACTTCAGCTATGGCAGTATTTTTGTTAAATGCGGTAGCCAATTGCTGCGTTGGTGTTTTAGGAAACCGCCAAAAAATAACATTAACACCAATTTTTTTCTGACGTACACGATTCTCTGCAACAAGGACCTCAAGGCATTCCTCAATTGACTGGGGAATAACACCAGTGGCTTTTGGAAGAACCACTAGCAGATCTTTTAAAGTGTACGGCGAAGGATTCGAAATAAACCACTCCTCAATCCTAGATATTTTCTCATCCATTGAAAGTCCTTTTTTCTTTAAACTCTTGCTCATTCTTTTCCTTACAGCCTCTCCCCCACACTTTTTTTTTTTTTTTTTTTTTTTGATTAGCTAAAAACAAACTAATCCCCCCCACCCCTCCAAAAACAAAAAAACAAAAATAAATAAATAAAAAATACAATAAAATAACTCAGTTTCAGAATCAAAAAAACACACATACAATGTCAAGAATAATAATAACAAGAATATCTTTGCAGAGTTATTTAAAACCTTTCTAAAAAACATAAACGCGCCTCTTTTTTTTTTTTTTTTTTTTTTTTTTGTGGTTGTGTGATTCTCAAACTTCGCAAACCATGCCTAAAGTTGCATTATAATTGAACACCATCCTCCCACCACACAAACAGCCCCTAAACGCTTTTTATTTGCTAATAAAAAACGCAGTAATTACATTTTTCACCGCCACTCCCACTCTAATTCGATATCGCTCTCTGGCTCGCCCAGTTGTGGTTTAGCGACGCCCCTGTTACGGATACAAATTTGTTCGCAAAAGGTGAAATAGTTTCGGGACGTGAAACAGCTGCCAAAACCCGCCGATGCAACGCTAAATTCCCAATACTAATCACCTTCTTGGAGTGCTCTCCCTCAGTGCGCTGCATAACACTTGGAGACGCCGGCTGACGGCGGCGGTGGAGCACAGATGAGTTGCCGTCCATAGTCACATCCAATGCGCCAAAGGCCTTTGAATTCAGCAAGTTCGTTCTCATGCCGTGAAGCCTCAACAGCTGCTGCGGCCCGCGTTGCAAATCCATTTCGTGCGGCAGCACCTCAGCGGCGCTTTCGTAGCGTAATGGCAGCATTGAGTAGAGGTGCGGCCCGCTGGGGCCAACTGAGTTTGGCGGGGGTTTCGCAAAACGTGGGCGGTGCGATAGCGGCTGCAGCTGTTTTTTCTTTTTCTCACAGCGGAGTAACGACCTCTTCTGCGTCTTTGCAAGTGGAGGTAGAGTTTTGCTCGTCTCACTGGCGGACTCGCCATCGTAGTCAGAAGAAACAGTACACTTGCAACCAAATGCATCAACAGCGGGAATAGAGTTTTTTTTGTGCTTCCTTTTAGCCCGTTCCTGTTTTCGCGGCAGCAGCAGCAGCAGCTGTTGTTGTTGTTGTTTTTGTTGTTGTCGACGACGCCGCTGCAGTAACAACACCGCCGGCGGCACAAAGGCAGAAAAAGGAGCACTACAGGCACCCTTTAATCGAGAAGAACTGGAAATTGGGTCTAGTTTTAAAAAACTAGCATTGCACTGAGGGTCTTTAATTCTCGCACTGGATAACGACAAAAATGCATAGTCCAAACCAATTTTGTCAATATCGTCAAAAAAATCACCAAATTCCTCTTCAATCAAAGATGTTATTGCATCTTCGCTAAAACTCTCTGCCGTGCCATCATTCTGCACTATACGCTGGGTAATTTTGTTAACTATATGTTTCAACCGCGGATCACGAAGTTTTCGCGCAACATGCTTTTGAACGAACGCCTCATTGTTCATTTTTGTGCGCAGCAGCGGGTGGGAAAAAATTGAAAAAAAATGCCTACCAATTTTTACACGCTCAGGAGATTGCATTCAAAATACCAGCTTGTTAGCAACACAGAAAGACCTAAAAAACCAAAAAAAAAAAAAAAAAAAAAAAAAAAAAAAAAAAAAAAAAAAAAAAAAAAAAAAAAAAAAAAAAAAAAAAAAAAAAGGATTGAATAAGGAAAGTAATATAAAGCATAACACGTCAATTTAAACACCTCCACACACACAAAAAAAACAAACAAACAAACAAACCCACCAAAAAAAAAAAAAAAAACAAAAAAAAACGTGGTGGATAACAAATAACTTTAAACAAACTGCATCTAATCGTCATCAGAAGAGTCTCCGCTAAACTCTTCTTCCGACTCTGACGACAATGATTCCTTTCGTGTTCGTTTTACTGCAGCTGTTTTTTTCGGCTTAGCCGACTGACGCTTTAGCTTTGGCTTCTCGGCGGTGCTTTTCTTCGCCACCGCCTTCTTGCGCGCCGCAGCTGAAGAGGGAGGTTTTTTAGCAGCAGCCTTTGTGACTTTTCCTTCTTTTTTACTGTTTTCACCTTTCACTGCCTCTCCTTTTTCATCCTCTTCTGCTTCCTCCGCTCCTTCAACAAAGGAGTCTGTTCCCATATGTTGTAGGGCTCCCTTCACAAAGCTTTCAGTGCGATGTGTTTTGTTAAACTCCCTTGTAAAGGCCGTCTTAACTGCCGTGGGTATTTCTCCAAGGGCAATGTTATTAGTTGATGACTGCATCTTCTTAAAGTGCGACATATTCTGAATAAAATCCCAGTCATCTCGCATAATGTGATACTGGTCCATAAACTGAATAACCTGCTCAATAGCCGCCTTTCCATTCTCTACTAGCGGGCGCGTTAAAAAACCTTCCCAACCAAGAGGAATGTAATCCAATAAAACGTCTTCTTGATTACCGCTAATGCCCTTTGTATGATGTGTAGCCTGAAGAGACAAACAACGGAGAAGACGCCTGTTTTTATTTCCAGTAGAATTATTCCCAAGCCATAATGGAAACTTCACGGGGCGTTGACGGTCAAAAACTACTTGTTGTCCTGAAAGAAAAGACTGATAATGACCTCGTGTAAAAGCGCACGGGGCGATGCTGGAAAGTAGCACATGTGCACGAGACACAGACCAGTTTTGTTCGTAGTACATAATTCGTTGAACGACATCTGAAAGCGATATTGAATCCGCACCTTGAGCTACAGCATCCATCCAATCACGGTTATCTGGTTTAAAGTGAATATAGTTTTCCTGCACAAATAGATCAACCAGATCAGAGTTGTAAAACGCTGCTTGTAGTTCTTCAATAGATCGAGGTTTACCACGTGAACTGCCTTGTAAAAGAAACATTTCAGCTGCGTCAAATAAGCCAACATCACTGTCTTTGGCAGACTGCAAGGCGCAAACTGCAAGTTCCTCTTGTTCAAGTGAGGTGCGGTTAAGGCACCACATCTGCAGGTTGTTAAGCATGCTTCGAATATCACTTCCTGATCGTTGAATAATATCTTGCAAAAGAGGCTTAGAAAGAGTGACCCCCTCACGAGCCAATATTGTCTTGCAAAGATAGTTTGCAACAATGTTACAAGGTGGTCGACTAACACGAATATCTTCTACATAATTTAAAAGAGGGCGAAGTTTTGGATGCCAGCGGTCGTTACATGTACACACAATAGGTATTCTAGATGATTTAAGCATTTCAATTACCTCCTTTACACCTCCGAGATCACAGCCGTCAACCTCATCCATAAGCAAAATAATTTTTGCATATGACGAAACGTTTGTATTAAAAGTGTTATTGTTAATTACATCGGTCACATGCTCTCTAAGAGATTTCCCACTGCGAAAATCACTGGCGTTGTACTCAACCACAGAAAGGCCAAGTTCTCTTGCTACCACATAAACGGAGGTTGTCTTCCCCACACCAGGGGGGCCTGACAACAAGACCCCGCGTGTTTTTGCAATTCCAGCATTAAATGTTTCAATCCACGTTTTTAGTTTATTTGCAGAAACTGGGTAACACATCTGAGCAATAGAGAAGGGTCTATATTTTCCAGACCACGTCATTCCAGGACATTCCGTAGCAGACACCATATCTCGTTTATTTATTTATTTTAATTTATTTATAAATATATATATATATATATATATATATATATATATATTTTCTCTTAGTTTCGATAACCAACACCACCGGGCCTTATAGATGATAATAATAAGCAACAACAACAACAACAAAGTATATATATATATATATATATATACAAAATTCCCCCCACCAAAAAACAAAAACAAAAACAACCCATTTCCCAACAAAAATGTATCCTAAATATCAACTCACAGTAAAAAACTCTAAAAATTGACAAAAACAAAAAACTAAACAAAAAAAGCAATCAAACATCTTTTTAATTAAAAAATCTTTACAAGGCGCTCTTTTGCAGACGCTGAATGAGATCTAACCGCAGTTACAGACTTTGACCTTTTTATTATATCTATAGCAAATTGTTGCGTTGTCTTAACATTACCAGATGGTTTCTGCGCACATGCTGATGTAGTGCAAGGTAAAGCCTGTGGTTTATTTTCGTTTTTAGTTAATGAAACAGAAGACTGCAAGCCTGATGGCACATCTGAGACATTCAAAATGCAGCTTGCACTAGAACTCCGCATTTGACTTGACTTTCTCGCCCGCATTGGAATATTTTTTGGCGGCGGTGGTGGTTGTTGTTGTTGTCGCCCTTGTGGTTGCTCCTCTGTGACTTGAGTGACAGTCTGCCGCATTAAAAGATCTTTAGGCATAGAAGCCGTTTGCACCGCCAAGACAGCCTTCGTTTCGTCCTTTGGCTTAACAAAATCTCTAGCACTTGTGCACCACAAAATTTGTTTATTTCCGTTCCAGCCTGTAGAAAAAGTAGCGGAAGAATTCGCGTTTTGTGCCTTCGACAGGGTTCTCACAAACCCCGGTTTTTGATCCACAGCAGGGTTCTGCGTGTGTGCAGCAGAGTGCAAATAAGATATATACGGCTTTATCACATGTGGAGACCTGCCATCCTGGTTGACAAATCGTTCAGAACTAGTGAAGCTCCTAATTGGGGATTGTTTTTTTTGTCGCGCAATCTGCGATGCGCCTAAAACAGAGCCAAAGCGTGAATCAGAGTTAGCAGCAAAAGAGCGAACTAAAGGAGATTTAATGCGTGTAATTGTGGAACAAGGAGGCACCTGTATTTGCGTTTTAGTTTCTGTTTTTCGTTTGAAAGGCAAAGCCGTTTTGTTATGCACTTGTTGAGGTTTACTATTCCGAGAAAATATCTGTGGTTTCCTTACCACTTTTTCTCTGCGTATAACTGGTTGTTGTACACTCGTGTTTTTCACACAGACGGTCTCACACTTCAGGTTTTTCTCCTTTTCTGCTGGGGTAACAGAATCTAACGCGGTGGGAGACACATCTATTTTCTTATCACAAGGTGATTTCGACGTAGTCAAAAGACTATCAGACGATTTGTTGTAAGTAACGTACGAATACGAGTAAGAACAGTCAGAGTCCTCTTCAGAAATAGAAGGCAAATCATTCTTTACTTTTTGATCCACTTTTCTGGGAACAGCTCCACTATTTTTTCTTTTAGTTATCTGTTTTTTGTTATTTTTCGCCTTATTATTTTGCTTTGATTCACTTTCTGCATCATTTTTGCGCTGGCCGTCACCGCTGCATGGGCTTTTAACTGAAAGCAATGAGTCAGCCCTATGATACATCGGGGAAATGGCTGATATATATTTTTTTAGTCTACTCTCACTCTTTTCTAAAGCTCTCTTAGGGCAAAGTGTTTTGTCGTCCCTGGGTGAAAGGATAATTGACAAGTGTCTAGACCCAGGTAAATTATCAAAAGAACCACTTGGTTGAATATGTGAATTTATCTTGGTGCTGTTAACAGATTCACCTGAAAATTCGCAGTCGTTAAAAACTGCAGAAATCGCCGGTGAGCAAAGCTTTTTTCCCGAGTTTTCGCACTCAGAAACCAAAGAGCACACATCACTCTTTAATCTTAAACTATTAACGTTTAATGGTCCCTGCTTTACGGTTTGTAATCGCTCTTTAACGCCCTTCAATCGCCCCATCGAAGGCTTATCTAAAGCCTCAAAAGAACCAGACGTGGCTTCCCCATCTCGGGGTCGTCGGTGTTGCTCACGCTCTATAATATGTGGAGTATCTAAAACATTATTTTTCCTTTTATACTTATAATCAAACTCATTTTCGCTTTGCACTTCCTCTGTTGTGGCAGTTGAGGCTTCCTCAAAACCGCCGTCAATACGTCCCCAGTAATCATTATCGTCCTTCTGCAAGTTAAACCAGGCACGGTCTTTCAAAGCAGGATTTTCCGGCACCGGGGACCACGGCGGCGCAGGAATGGTGAACGATGAAGAGCCCCGAGGTTGAGAATAATTATCGTTTGCTGGTGGTGTGAGGGAGCGATTGTACAAATTGCGCTTGTGACTGTGATCGTAAAAATGCCGCAGGGCATCACCGTTTTTCTGAAAGCACATATCAGTATATGAGTTGTGGATGCTTGAAAGATCCTGGCACACCTTCTGAGCGTTAGGCCGAGTACTGGCGTTGTATGGTGCAGTGAAATCACTAAACAATGGCGGCTGTCGTATATTACTATTCTGCCAATGCTTTTGCCAATAATAACGTCCTTTATTCTGCCACGCAGGTAGGTGTTGTTGCTGCCTGACTTCACCATTAAAAGGATCCGCAGGTGGACGCAGTTGCGGCTTTACAACAAGACCAGTAGAATGTTGCTGGTGCACAGATGGCTTCTCAGTATGATCATTCTCATCGGGTGCAAAGGATGTTTCATGATCTGAGATAGTAGTCACTTCATGTAATGCTGGAGGTAATTTTTTTGGCGGTGAAGGCGCACAAATACTTTTTTTTCGTCGTTGCAAGTTACTTTGTTCATTTTTTTTAACTTCAAGTAAAAGTGCCGGTGATTTGATTGCCATCGCTCTTTGCTTCACTGAATTTGTTTTCAGATCTTTCTCTTTGTGTTCATCGCAGGCATCTTGTTTCCACAATTGCTCTTTTATGGGCGAACGAAGAGGCGTAAACAGTTTTTTTTCACATGATGATCGCCTCCGTGTTGCAGAATCAACAGAACAAATTTGATCTTTGGTAGAAAATTTAGCAAAATCCGTTTTCTGTAAAAAAGTATAAAGACGTTGATATTGATCCATCTCGATACGCTCAATGGCTTTGTCAACATCTGAAGCTTGAACAAGCTGTCGTACCAGCTCCTCATCCTCATTATTCTTACTATCATTATCAATATCAAAGCAATCATTTAGGTATCTTGGCATGCTGCTACAATCATGTTGCATTGTCTAATTACTACAAAAGCCGCACACCATCTAGCAATAAATATAAGTAGAATAATAAGAATAATAATAAATTAAACGTCAAGCAAAAATATATCTATTAATATACACATATATGCACACACACACACACACATCTAATATATGTATTTTAATGAATAAATCTATACGACAAAAATAACTCAAAAAATATGTTTTACTTTCTAACATCATTCTCCCACTTGTTGTTATTTCTAGTCAAAGAACTTTTGACAGCATCCAACCAGCA
Source organism: Trypanosoma caninum (assembly GCA_036321205.1). Lineage (NCBI taxonomy): Eukaryota > Euglenozoa > Kinetoplastea > Trypanosomatida > Trypanosomatidae > Trypanosoma > Trypanosoma caninum. The sequence goes on along the minus strand of JAWVMR010000245.1, from coordinate 42,767 downwards.
AAGGCACGCAGTTCAGAGACTAACGGGATATCTTTTGAATTCATTTCCGCCAAAAAAAAAACAACTTTTCGATCTGGTCTATGCACAGGAGCAGTCAGCAAAACGACAACTGTGCCGGGTCCACGAAGCAAAGAAAATGGCAGTGAGCGATGAACGCGACCGCAAACGTTACGATTGGGATGCAAGCAAAATAAATGAGATGTAACTTCCAGCAAATGTAACACTGCGTTTTCTATGTACTTTGGCCACAGACACCATTCATCGCCAACTGAAAAACCAGCAGCGGTGTTGGAGTAGCGGTATAAACTAAAGTCCCTCGAGGTTATTGTTCTACTGGAGAAGGTGCAACCGCCACCGTAATAGCGGGCAAAAAGGCCAAGGTGTCGCACAGCGCGCATAATATTCAACGCATAAACTGTGGTGTGAGAAATAATGCTAGGTTGAAGCGTCCCCAGCAGATGGCCTTCAAAAGACCCTTCCCGCAAAATTGCAAGAAAACGTGGCGTCTCAAACGTTCTAAGAATAATATTTGTCACACCAGAAACTATTTGGGACATGGGTGCACCGGTAAATACATTCAACGCACGCTCAAGCCTTAGCGTTACAACCCACCCACCGGAAGAGATAAACGTCACGCAAACAGAGGCCGCATTTTCTCTATGTTCTTCCGATAGTTTTATGTACCCCGCGGCACACAAAATGTTATGAGCAGCAGGCGCGTGCATCGCCACAGTTTTCACGCTAACAAGCGGTTGCGCAGGGTTAGCAGAAAAAAATCGCCGCATGTACGCTACAATAGCAGCTGGTAAAAGATGTGCCTCAAAATCTTCACTCGTGGCGCTGCTGAAGAGTGGCACACCATGGTACCATACAGCTGCCGAGCTCAGAACCAGACGTTTGTAGCCATTCTGCATACCACTGCTTGAAACCGCACCGCTCAGCGCGGTGTAATCTGAGTAATGCGTCGCGGCGCACAAAAGCTGATTCATAGAAAAAGCCAACCGATTGTGGGCACGAATTGCTGATGGACGCTCCTGAATCATGCGCAAAAAAACTGTCGCAGGAGCCGTTTCCCTGCTGCCGTCCGGTGGCGCAATAATAGAAGACGTCGCTGGCTCTTGGCAATCGTGGTCGCCTAAAAATGCAATTAACTTGGCAAGTTGTTCCAATCGCATCCGCACAACGTCCGTTACAGCGTCCGAATTCTCTAACAGGCGCTCATGCAGCGGGCAGTACGTCGGAACAGAAGCAACAGCAGCAACGTTTGTCGCAATTTCATAACCGCAAACTGCTGTTGACAGCAGAACTTGCACCGTGACAGGCCCCAAAAACCGCCAGACAGCCGGTGGGACAGTGATGGCCAGTATAAAGTCGTGGTCCTCTACTGGAGAAAAAATAAACAAACGAGAGTTATTCTCCAGGCGTATATACGCAGGCGACTTGCGACTACAGACATCAGACACGTGACGCCCCACTGTAACCCGCCCTTCTTCCACCTCGCTTACAATGCTCGCAGCGCAGTAGTAAAGCTTTGACAATAATGCAAGAGATTTAGGCGATTGACAAACTTCCCCGTGTGCATCAGCACCGTCGCTAAAAGAATTTTTCACATTATGCACATTAACTTCCACGTGCACTAGCGGTAGCACATCATCACTGCACCCGCTGCTACTTGCGTCCGGCTCCGCGTTAGCATTAAGACGCACTAAATGCAAAAAAAATATTTCCGTCATTTTATCCTACCACGTTGTATATCGTTCACCAAACCTTGCTACTTTTTCCTCTCCCTTTTTTTCCTTTTTTTCACATCTTCAACACCGTCACAAACACACACACACACACAGACAAATAATAAAAAAAAGAAAAAATGAATTAGTATTAGTATTAATAGTAATGAAAACAACAGTAGTATCAAGAAAAACACTACAAAACATAGAATTTAGCATATCAACTAATTCTTCTTTCTTGTTTAACATTTCATTTAAATGTGCGTACAATAGCAATAAAATAATAACAATAAAAAACAAAAAACAAAAACAAAGCAACACAAAACGCCAATAATAATGATAATAATAATAATAATAATAAAACAGTCAAGTCTTTTTGTTCCCTATTCATCAGAAAGTTCTGAAAGCTCACCAGAAAATGGCGAGGGTGAGTCGCTCAAGGAATCCATATAAATGCTCCTGTTATTCATGCTGCGCTCGGGTGTATTTGCCAACATGCGTTCGGCCTCACGCACCTTCCGCCGACTCTGTTCCATATATGCCAATAACTCCTGACTTGGAAAAAACGACTGAGTCTGAATTGACAGCGGGGGAGCGGGGACGGCTAATGCGGGAACAGCGTGGGTTTCTCGCAGATCCAACGGTGCTACCACACTCGTGCTTGCATGCGCACTGGTTTTCTTCTCTTTTTCACAAATTCGCGCCGCAGTCTCCTGGTTACTACTAGACACTGCACCGCTTTTTTGCTGTAGAAACTGAGACCGCACCGGAGAAATAAGACCACTCAATGTTTCCTGTTGCTCTAATTGGTCGCTCTGTTGCTGTTGCTGTCGTTGTTGTTTGTGATGTAAATCTAATCTACTTTTAAACGTTTTATTTTTGTCAAACTGTACTGAAGAAGGTAAATAGAGCCGATGGTAGCCGTAAATGTGGTCAGTAACACTATCAACATCGTCATCTGACCACGTAAGACGTTTGCCGCGGGCGCTTGTACCCAACTCGCCAAGAGCTCTAAGGCGTCCGCGTTGTGCAATAATTGTTTTATCGATGATTGAATTATGGGCAATCTGTTTTTCTCTTGTCCCACTCTTTTGCTGCAACAAATTATGACGGCGAAGGTAATCACTACTGCGTTTCGACTGCTGCACGTGCGTGTGCGGGTCCACCCCCGTTCCCACCGCACATCTTCGCCTCTCCTTTCTGTTACTTGCCTCTGTTGGCCGCATAAATCCACAAAAACGCAGCGCCCCATAAGAAGAATTTTCCCCAGACAAACGTGATTTTTTGTCGCAGTCATCTGGAGGTGTCTGCGTGAACGCCACTCGCACACTCGGTTTCCGAATGGCAGATCGTTCTACTTGCGCAGAAAGACCCTTTTTCTTACTTTTCGCCTCTGTGTAATCATCAATATTTACTGATCTGTGAGAATCCAGCAGCGCATCGCAACCACGCTGCTCTGGAGCCATCGTCATTCTATCTGTTTTCACCCCCACATTTTCTTTTGGATGCTGGAGTTGCTTGTTACACAGCTTCTGTCGCTCCAACATGTTTGTCAGTTCAGATATTTCGTACTGCTGCAAACGATCGTGATGAAATCGCGCGTGTAACGCCTCATTCAAACTGATCTGCTCTTGCATTGCGCGCACCATAAACATCACATGTTCCACAATAAAAAGCTCAGGCACGCCGTTCACTACGCAGTGATCAATGAAGTCAATTACCCGTGAACGCGCACTATGGCCACTACCACAACCACCGCTGTTGTCACTATCAAAATTTGTAGAGGTAAATGCACTCGGTCCATTTTCATTTTCCTGAGAAAATAAAAGTACATCAGCAAGGTCGTTGAAGTTACCCAGCAAGGTGCTGTTTTCAATAACAACACCCCCATTATTATGTCTCTGTTCATGTTTTCTACGCGGTGGTGATGACAAGGTTGGCATAACTGGTGGTGTACGTGAGAGAGTGTGTTGCCCAGCTGACGTCAAGGAGTTTATTCGTGGAGTAACAGCGGCACACATTACGTACAAGCACACAAAAACCAACTCTCCTCTACCTCGTCTTTTTGTTTCTTCTTTTAATAACAAATAATAATAACAATAACAATAATAAGAATAAGAATAATAAATGTTTCTGTGTAGTTATCGTTGCAGAAGTAAATGCATAAATAAAATAATAACAATAAGTAGAAAGCAAACGTAAGTATAAATAAATTAAAAACAAAAAACAAAAAACAAAAAAAAAACAAAAAACATACAAATACAAGCAAAAGCAAAAACAATAAAAACATATTTTCATGCTCATTTTTACTTCTTACAGCAGACCCTTTGAAAAAACCGACTCCTTCAACGAAATTGCCCTTTGAAGAATATTTCCCGCTTTAATACGTGGAAGACGTCGTAATCGCTCAATAATTTCCGATTTTTCGCACTCAATCAGCACCTCCGTCATCTCTAAAAGAATTGCCAGACAAACGTAAATGTGCAAAGGGAAACTCAGCTGCTCCAGGGCGTCTGCTAAATACGCATCCCACAAACGCAGCAGGTCATTTTCGTGTAAACTACCAGCCAAAAGTGTTTTAAGCATTTCAGGAGCCCATTCAACTACAGCGACACCCTCCGCAACAAAGTGACTGTACAGCTCAAAGTTTGTGGCGCGAAACAGCATTAAAAGCATGCCACACTCCTTTTGCAGGCATTGTGCGTTTTGAAGCACATTACCATGGTGTGTCAAAATGTGATATAACGACTGCACGGAAAAACAAATATCCCGTGCAGTGCTGTGCACCGTCTCAAACACAAGCGCCAACCGCAGTATATTGTCAACATCATCCGCTGTTGCTTCCGAGTTCATCACATGTAAAGCCTGCAACGCAGAGACGACCCGTTGATATCTCTCCGAGTCTCCTAGAAATCGCGACATGTGCATTATCTTCTTGTGTGCATTAATCCACGCAGCATATCCAGCAGCAGTATGCTTGTCAGCTGCGCGGTATCTATTTGCAAACTGGCTCTCATCTTTCGTAATGAGCGGAACCGACTCCATGTTGCGCAGCCTAAACACAGCTGAAGAACTAATTGCCCGTCGTTCCATAGACTTTTTCAGTTCAATTCCTGCGTCTGCAACAATACGTGTAAATGTCGCCTCTAGCCGCTCATAGTCTTTTTCCTGCATTCTTTCCAGCGTCATTTCGCGTGATTTGTCAACTAGCGCGTCGCCCAAAAGATATCGATAAACTGTGCTGCGATAAAGATGTGGAATACCTGCACGCGAGGCCTCCCGCAACTTTGCGGGGTCCACATTTACCTCCGCACCAAGCAGCTCCTCAAAAATACAGGCAGGATTAACGTGCTGGTCATTGCCACCACACGCACTTGTAGCCAACATCGCAACGTCCTCCGGCAATAGCTGGGTGTCCGTAAAAGTCTCTTTAGAACTTTTGGTCGCCATAATACACTCAAAAGCACCAAACAATATATGTATGTATATATAATGTATGTATATTTTTCCTTTTCAAAACAACAAAAACACTAATAACAAGGACACAGTTTACAACGGAATATCTGCATTAGCCGTGTCAAAAAAAAAAAAAAAAAAAAAAAAAAAAAAAGAGAAGCCTGCACTTTTACACGCCAATCTACACAAATTAAAATATTATTTTTATTGTTCCCTTTTTTTTCTTCTCCCTCATTAATATATATATATATATATGCAACTGTTATTATAGTTGGTTTATGCATTGCCGTGACGTTCGCTGTACTCGCGCATAAACTCAGCTCGGGGCTGCATCCAGACGACTTGTTTCACCCCCTGCGAGCACTCCTCCTGGAACATTTTTCGGGCCTCCTCAACCACCGTCTCACGGTTCTTCAGCAGCTCGGCATCGGCGCCGTACAAGTGGTCTGCAAGAATTTGTTTCTCCTGTGCGGATGCCAACATACATAATGAGGAAAGAATAATGCCAGTGGAGTACACGGGCCACGCACGCTCACTCAGCCACTTCCACAAAGAGGCGGCGCCACGCAGAGAGACGCGGTACGCATCAATAAAATGATACTTCTCTGCAAAGTCGCTGAAAGTATTTAACATTTATACAAACAAGAGATTTTTATTTTTCTTTTTTAAAAAAAACGCCCCCCCCCCCCCAAAAAAAAAAAAAAAAAAAAAAAAAAAAAAAAAAAAAAAAAAAAAAAAAAAAAAAAAAAAAAAAAAAAAA
>JAWVMR010000245.1:16890-36815 GCA_036321205.1 Trypanosoma caninum | reverse complement strand
TATTAAAAATTAAAAAAAAAAAAAATTTTTTTTTTTTTTTTTAAAAAAAAAACCCCCCCCCCCCCCAAAAAAAAAAAAAAAAAAAAAAAAAAAAGCAAGTAAAATAACAAAAACAAAACACCAAAAATATAAAACGTTACTTGTTCTCAAACTTAAAAGAAGGTTTTTTTTCTTTTTTTTTTCGTGTGCAATAATTATTCTCAAAGATTAAAAGCCTATGTTTTTAAACCACTACACGTCTAAAACAAAAAAACGCTCCTTTGCGTAAAACACAGCAAAACCGCGTGCCTTACTAATGGAAACTCGCAGATGTTGTGTGGACAAGCCCTTTATCTCTAGCACAGCATACTTTGTTTCCCTTTCCGCCACACAATTGTTGCCTTCGTTATCCTCATCGTTTTCGTCATCCGTCAACATTTCAATTTCGCCGTTTTTTTTTGCAAGCGCAAGAGTTAGGGCAACTTCAAAATCTAACAGTCGTTCCCACACAATCAACATAGAACTGCTTTCCTCGTCAGCCACGCCACACCACAAAAACGTGGCATCCGATCGTCCAAAATTCATCGGTTCTATCTCAACTGGAATAAGTTCGTGCTGCGCGAGCAAAATACCGCCCGCAGCATCACCCACTTGCTCAAATGCATAAAAGGCCATGAAGGGTTGCATCGGTTGTTCTTGCATAACAGTTACGCAATGCACGTGCACATTGTCCTCCTCCACCGCCGTGTTGGAGACGATAAGCGCCTCGCACTGTCGCTGCAGGACTGGGGCAACGCCCACCTCGTCACGCAGCTGCAGCGCACTGGCGGTGGCCTCTCGGCTGGCTAGCAAACACTCGTTGACGGTGCGGTTAAGCCCCGCCTCCGCCTCCGCCACCCGCCGCTCCTCCTCCCCATTTGCTCCCGTCTCCCCCTCTCCTGCAGGGCGGCGAGAGATGCGGTGGAGGGCGCGCAGCAGCTGCGGGTGGCGCACACAACGCAGGGGCTGCTGCTGCGCAAACGGCTCAACCACCGGTGGCAGCGTCTTCCTGCGCAGGACGGCCTGCTGCACAACCCACCGCAGCATGTCCCCCTCAAGCTCCGCCTCCAGACGAATGCGACGCAAAATGTCGCTGCATTCCTGACGGAGCACCCCAATAGCGTCCATCAAAGAATAGAGGCGCTTCCGGTTTTTGGTCAGCAAGTTTGAGAGATGTAGCCCAAGATCATAGCAGCGATATGCAACATCGGATATATGCAACAGGATATTCAAAAGCTTGTGCGGAATCTCATCAACGTACTTTACAAGTGCGGCAATGTTCAACTTCTTAAAGTATGATGACAACTCTTTTTTGCAAGGCGATGCAATGTCTTCTACCAACGCATCACGCAGCAAAATTGCTTTTTGCGGCAACAGCAAATCATTGTGAATAACCGATATAAAATTTTCCCATTGCTGTCGTGCAAACTCATAAGAAACTTTTCCCATTCTGCAGTACTCGGCAATACAGCAAATGGTGACTACGTCAGCGTCAGCTACTGCGACAAGAGTGTCTGAAAGGTCAATCCGCAACACATAAGAAGCAACATGCGGTAGTGCATCTTTAGTAGTCTCTTTAACTACAAGATATGCTGAATGAGAGCAACTCAGCCTAGAAACACCACCACCACTACTACTACTGTTAGTGGTGTGGCCCACATATCCCCATTTGTAAGAAAAATCATCATATTTGCTTGTGTCAAAAAAAGATCGCGTCGCAACAAGAAACGTGTCAACACGCACACAAAGCGGGTTCAGCACACACGGCAGATTTACAGCAACAAAACACACTTCTTGCATGCCGCCCGGGATAAGAGACAGTCCCCCGTATTGATCTAAGACAAGAAGCAGCGGTGTTTCATCTTCGCGCTCCAGTTCATCAAAAATCGAGAAAGAAACGGTTTGGCGCAGCGGTAAACACACATCCTTATGGCTATGCGTCATTGAAGTTTGTGATAAGACGGAGGTCCACGTGCACGCAATAATCGCCCCGTTTACCGATATCGGAAGAATCGGCGGTCGTTGTAGCGGATCCGCCACCCTGTCATCATCAACACTCTTTTCACTCTTGCTGCGCTCGCCATTGTCTTCTCCAAGTTTAGTTGCCCACGCATCGTCATTACAAGAAACAAACTGCCGCACAAGATTACCGCTTTCAATGTCAAGCAGATAGACCTCACTACTTGGAACACAAACTACAAAAAGCCGACCAGATGGTGACCAGCAGGCCGAAACCACCGTCTCATCTTTTTTTAAAGATAAAGAAAAAGTCATCACAGCGGTAAGGGTGGTAGAGCGGTACACAACCACTAAAGAGCGAGTGACAATAGCAAATAAATTCATATTATGACATGTACTTGCGAGCAAGACTGGTTCGGCAGCCGCCCTGGTGTGAAGTATCTTCATTGCTTTCAATTTTCTCCACCTTTCTAAATAACAAAGCAAAACAAAAATACACACATATATACATACATATCCATATAAACATTTGTACATAAATGGAGATGATAAGTTACTATAACTTTCACAAAAAAAAATAAAAAAAATAAAAATAAAAACTACGCGGTCAGATTATTTCCGCCAAAAAGTCCAAATGCCCGTGCACTCGGGCAGCGTAGTGAGGTTTTCTGCTTCCATATAACGCGCCATCGCCTCGCCAAAAAAAAAACGCGTGAGACACACAGCCTCCGCCACATCGCAAAAGTTATAGTCGGTGCGCACCCAGTGTCGCTCAAAACCATAATGTGACTCAAGCCGTTGCGGAAAACTGCTGTTGCGGCGCGGCTCTGTTGTGTTTGTTCCCAGCGTCTCAATTACGACAATCGCCGCTGGGCCTGAGTCGTCAAGCAGAGAAATCAACGCCTGCAGTGTGTAGTCGAGAGCAGCGTGCCAGCAATCAGTGCCCCACTGCGCCCGCATTACGTACGAGAGTGACCACGCGCACACCACGAGGTGGCATGGCGGGTGGGCGACCAGAAGGCCCCGCCGCAGATCTTCAAAGCTGGCACGCTGCCCACAAAGCACCAGCGCATCACCCAAGCCCTCGTCATTGTCCCCCAGAAACACACCATGACAGACATCACCGCCACCATCACTTTCACCAGCAGCAAAGCAGACACGCACACCACACATATCGGGCCTTGCTTCGGCAACAGAACGAACAGTGTTAACAAGACACCGCTCAAGCATTGCCGTCTCGCCATCGTAACAGTACACCGCACTGACGGCAGGGTGCTGCACGACGATACCCGTTATGCGCCCAGTCCCGCATCCAATGTCCACCACGCCCACCTGCCGTCTTCCCTTATGTCCCCCCGAGGCACAGCAATCATTGGGGCGGTTGGTACAAGACGCTGGCTGCTGCAACGTTGACAACACGTCAACAAGAAACTCGCGCACACCACGACAGTCGTGACGACTCATAAGAAGATCGTATTGTCGTGGAAAGCGCTTGTAAATTTCCAAACTCCCCACCTTAAAGCCCGGAAAAACAACATCCTCCTCCACAATGCCATCCACACCAGCGTTACTTTGAGTTTCTCTTCTCTTTCTTATCCTCGTTACGTCCCAAACATGCCGCAGTTCGCATATAAGACTCGAACTAACAACGCTGCTGGAGCGTGCCGTTGCTGGCGGTTGCCGCTTAAAACTAGAACCATTAGCAAAAAAGTGTTTTCCTGCCCCTTTCCCGTTCGTCAGCGTTTTTTCATCACGTTTCATCGTCAAAACCAGGCCTTCTACTGACTTCAACGAATTAACACCGTCACCTCCTTGTTGACCCTTTAGTTTTTTCACCCCACTCACACCTTAATAAAAAAAGTTATTCACACAATATAAAAGCACACGCAACAGCATAACAAGTGTTCTTGGCACTCCTATTTCAAAAACCTAAATCAAAACAAAATCTAAAGCACAGACACACACACACACACACACCAAACACCAAAAAAATAAAATAAAGTAAAATAAATAAATCAATAAATAAAAGTAATAATAAAACAAGCCAAAAAATTAACACAAAGCGTATGTACACACAGTTGTCTGCAGCGCACAAGCAAACAACTGTGGTATGACACACACATCTATACTTCAGACAACCAAAAACAACAAAAAAGGCGTTACACACACACACACACACACATACACAGACACAAACAGATAGGCAAAAACAAATCAAAAACACAAACAAAAAAAAAAAGGCAAATGATAGAGACTCACCGCAGCCGATAAATTAAAGTGCGCTGTTTACGCCACTCAAGCTCCTCTCGCTTCACCATAGCATACACGGCCCGCTCAACAAGCTTCACGTCAAACCCCATGCGTGCCATCTCTGAAAAAAGACGATTCTGCTCCACCGTCGCCCCCAATGGCACCCGGCGACGAAGGGCCTCTTCAATGCGCAAAACCAACCCACTCTGCGCGGCTGTCATTGTTTGATCTGCCACACCGCTCTTGATGGCATCAACGGTCGCCACCTTAAACAACCTAATTGCTTCCTCCGCGTCGGCGCGATTGGCAAGAACGTCCAGCCGCATGCGCGCCAGCGACTCGGTTATGCGTACCAAACTCTCCAACTGACGAGCAGTAATCTGAATGATTGGCGCCCGCGGCTTTGCGCCCGAAAAAGAAGTGGTGGAAAGTGCTTCAAGCGTCTGCTGGTGTGCTTCACGGCGAACATGAACATAAAAATCTAGTAGCACCGACATTGCGTCCTCGGATATGCGTGGGTGGCGTGTAGCCCGAGCGTATGAGACATATTTACTAAAAAATGAGCGATCAACAACTGGTAGCGACGCAGTATTTGTTTCCCGCCAGTTACCGCCTTTGTGAAGATTGACAACGTGTTGCGCAAGCCGATTATCGATCTCTGGGTTGCGTGGATCAATAACTTTAAAAATAAGATCAAAACGAGAAAGAATAGAACTTTGAAAGTCCATTTGATCCTCGTTTGACCGTAATGGGTCATAGCTCCCAAGCGTTGGGTTCGCCGCAGCCAACACACTTGTTCGACTGTTAAGCATCGTTGTAAGATTTGCCTTGGCAATCGAGATGGTCTGCTGCTCCATAGCCTCGTGAATGGCTACTTGATCCTGTTCTCGCATCTTGTCAAACTCATCAATGCAAACAACTCCGCCATCGGCAAGCACCATAGACCCCGCCTCCAGCACAAAATCACCACTCCCCGTTGAAATGACAGATGCAGTTAAACCTGCCGCGCTGCTTCCCTTTCCCGACGTATATATGCCAATAGGTGCAACTTTCTCGGTAAACTTTAATAGCTGTGACTTTGCTGTTGACGGATCACCAACAAACAACACATTCATGTCACCACGCAGATAATTACTCCCCTGTTTCTTTCGTGTTCCGCCAAAAAGCAAACATACAATGGCCTTCTTTTGATCCTCTAAACCAAAAATAGCCGGATCAATACTTTGAGAAAGTCTTTCATATACACGCCCTTGGTCGGCAAAGCGCTTAAAGGAAACCTCATCTTCTGCTTGCCATGAGCTCGCGGTCTGAGAGCGAACACGTGAGGAAAAGGTCTGATTCACACTTTGCACCGACAACAGACCGCCGTCCCTTGCCGTAAGGAACATTAGACCAACACAACGAAGATACTGCGCACGAAGCCCCGCGACTCCTCTTACCCCCCTGCCGCTCTTTTTATTGCCATCAAGACCACCACGTTTTTCTTGCACAGAGACGATACCAGCCACCTGCACACGAGAGCCAGGACTCACGCGGTCAACAAGATAGCGGTCTACCACTACTGTCACATGACGCGGGAGCTCACCCGTTGGCACATCCTCCGGCAACTCCTGCAGCTTAATAACCTGCTGGTCCTCGTACTCGCACTCCATTGGCAGCAATGTGTATGGGTTTGGGCGACACTTGCGCTGTCCACCACCGCCAAATCCCGGGGCACCAGCGCTTGACCGACCACCATTCTCCAGACACTGTGGTGGGAGATCCACGGTGCGTCCACCGCTGATGTATGTTTTACTCAGGCAGCTTGTGCACTGGATCGCCGCTCGTATGCAGCGCGCATGGCAGGCAGTGACCTTCACAACAATACCGCTAACACAAACCAAACGTGCAACCAACGCCTGCGCAAGCTGACGAAGCGGTGTTGGTGGCACACCCCAGTACAGCTGAAGTTGTATGGTGCTTTGACGACTAAAAAAAGGAAATAGTTTTTGGTCATGCGCCAGTTCCCACAATGCATGTTCACACAATGGCAGCGTTCTTGTGGGGGCGGCATGGATAGCGTTAAACAATGTCCCACTAAACTGCTGAACATGTATCATTTCCACCTCCACAAAAAAAAGACCAGCAGCAAGGTTTGACCGCAGCATGTCCATGTACATATGATCATTGTGTATACGAAAACGCTCAACAAACTCCCTGAATATTAACTTCAAGTCAATTGCCTCGTCTTTCTGACGACTTGTACTATTATCATCTGCCGCCAAACCACCACGAAAGTTTGTCACGTGCACGGGACCCGCATCCGCTTCCATTTGTCTTGTTTCCTACCTACAAGCTCTCTCTATATATACAAATATTTATGTATATGTATGTATATGGATATCACACCCTATTCTTGTAACTATGGATAAAGTATTTTTTTCTCCACTCATATAAAGTTCTTCCCTTTCCTCTTCCTTTTTAATTGTTACACGAAAAGCCTAAAGCAAAGACAACACCAACAGCTAAAAAACAAACTACAACCCGATCCTGTAACCAACACAACACAAAGGTGAGGGTTACTGTAGCATATTTCCCACGCACCCAGGGCCCCTCTTTACTTATTCACATTTTTATCCACAATTTATTCATTTATTTTTACAATTTTTTATACAGTTATGCTTTCTTATTTTCGTCTGCTCACAGTCTCCTCCTAAACACAAACACAACCCGCCTTTCCTAAAAACAAGAACAAAACAAAAAACCAAAACTAATCGGCTGCAGCATCTACAACAAAAGCAACCAGAGCATCCTTTTTGTATTCATCAAAGGGATTTGCACTGCTAAGAACCAGCACTTCGCTGTCAATCACACCATTAATGCGTCGCTCTACAAGTAATGGCAACAGCCATACGTGGCATCCCTCTTGAGTTGTGAGTGGCATTTTGTAGTAGTCAATCATGTCCTGCACAAGCAGACGATCAGTAAAGTCAATTGTGTAATATTTCACAACCATAAGAAGGGCAATACGCCTGCCCACAATTTGCAACACATTGTGAATTCCGCAAGAAACGTAAAGCTCTGAATTGTCACGCATCGCAAGGTTAAACAACTGCATATTAGAGCTTTGAACGGCAACAATCATATCTTCCAGTTCAGTTATCTCATACTTTTTTCTATCCTCTATTGAAGGCACATATCCCAATGCCAAACCACAGGCTGAAAGTTTAACAAAAAGCAGTCGTTTGTTCTCTTTTGCATCATCAGACGCAATAACAAAGGCCCTAGCCAAAAGCTCCATTGCCTGCCTGATAAGCTCGTCGGTAAGGGGCTCCTGCAAAAGCTTGTGGGCATGGTGGTGGTATAGCGTACATCTAATATTCACCATGTTACCGCAGTGCTCATGAAACGACTGAATAAACTGACCACTATCAACAGGGGCGCAGAAGTATAACATCATTTCCCCCAGTACGCATGCGAAAGCAACCACGCGTTGACGCTCAACCACAGACTGTGGCTCTCGCTGAAGCAAAGGAACACGCACATAGCGGTGAAGTTTTAGCAGTGTTGTCTTGATGTTTGGCTGAATACTAAGAACACCTTGGTCATTTGCTAAATCAAATGTATTTCGAACTCGTCGCAAGATAAATGGAATCACACTATACGGCACGTGACTCTCACTCTGATTTAAAAATAATTGTAACATAATGTCACACATAAGATTAGCGTGTGTGCAGCTGTTAGTTAAGGCGGCCCACTTGTTTTGAAGAAGAAAAGACCTCTGTAGACCATAAGCTGATTCTTGTTCGACATCACCAAAAAGAATAACACTCGATACAAAATTCAGATGGCATCCAAGTGCAAACAGTGCAACCCAATGCTCCCCCTTTAAAAGCAAGTGCGGCTGTTTCTTCTTTAGTGTTTGCCACACAGTTAGCATTTGCTGCAATGCGGTGGCAAAGTCCCCACCGCCGCCGTGGCTGCCCACCACTCCAAAAAACGCGTCTTCAAGATATTCCGCAGCCTCTTCGCGCACACTCTCATTGTTGTCCACAATCTTTTGCATAAAAACAGTAAAAACACGTGTTGAAAGAAGTTGCTCCTTTACAGAAACAGTAACACTGGCCGGTTTCCCTGTCTTTTCAGTTCTTTGCTTCCTCCTGAGGTTGCCACCCGCAGCTGCACCAAATGCTGAAAGAGGCTTACGTTGTTCCTGCTGATTTACTGTTTGCCAAATCGGGCTCGTCGCTAGAGATGGCAACGCGGTGGTTGCAGGTCCAATAGAATTCCCGCCAGCCACCATTAGACCGCCACCGCTTCTCCCTCTTTTGGCGCCAGCCCCCTTTGTGTTGAAGGCCTGCATGACCTTCTGCTTTGGATATAGCGGGGGAGATGCTGTTGCATGTGGTTGGGGCAACGGCACCGCGTCCAAAACAGCGCAGCCACCACCCCGCGACGCACTGCCCATGGAAGGCTCATGCACGTTGCGGCTCCCGCCGTCATTACTCACCCGCTGAAAAACCGACTGAGGGAACACCGAGCCAAACAGCGGCGCGGCGGTCAAGGGAAGCACCGATGCCGACAACGTTGAAGGCGTCGCGCCTGGCGTGCCCTGGGCGCCGGGAAAGACGGGCGGCCCCCCGAGAGAGTGTTGACTACGCTGCGGGAATACCGGGGACGGTGATGTGAGAAGCGACGGCTGTTGCGCTGGCTGGGCGGCGGGTGTTGTAAATAAAGAGCCGGTGAATGAGCTAAAAAACACTGGCGCCGCCGCAGGGGACGTTTGTTGTGATGAACCAAATACAGACATTGTAGCAACTTGCGAGCAATGGCTTGAAAAGCAATAACAAAACAACAAGAGTAAAAATAATAATAATATATATATATAAAAAAAAAAAAAAAAAAAAAAATTAAAAAAAAAAAAAAAAAAAAAAAAAAAAAAAAAAAAAAAATTAAAAAAAAAAAATTAAAAAAAAAATGTAAAAATAAAACTAATAAACATACATATAATTNAAAAAAAAAAAAAAAAAAAAAAAAAAAAAAAAAAAAAAAAAAAAAAAAAAAAAAAAAAAAAAAAAAAAAAAAAAAAAAAAAAATTAAAAATTTTGTAGATTGTTAAGGCCTTTTTTTTTTTTTTTTTTTACAACACAGCACAAAACAAAACAAAACTCTATCATGCCATAACACCAGACGCTGGGAAAGGTTGCAATGTACCAAATGACTTACCACTTTTAACAGAGACTGGGAGGGGCACCTTTAGCAAAAGCTCCACAGCCTGCTGCTCAAGCACTTGTTGAATCTTTGGCGCCAGTACGCTCAGAGCACTATCAGGAACAGCATACACAAGTTCATCATGCACACTCATCACAAGAGCAAACGAGGCTGCGGGAAAGTATGAAATAAACTCGTGCCTTTTGTCATGCACAGCCAACATTGCGTGTTGCAAAATAACTGCCGCACTGCCCTGAATTGCTGACGCCACCGCAGCTTGTTTGCGCCGGTTGCCGTCAGCTTCAGCAGACAAATTACGCACGCCATTCAACGTAAAACACTGCTTTTCATGAAATCCACAATTTCGAGTATACCTCAAAAATTTCTTTACGTTAGGGTAGCAGCTATTAAACGAACACATAAACTGTAGTGCAGAAAGCGGTGGCTGGTTTTCTTCAGGTGAAACCCCCATTGCTTCTTCACGCAATTGCCGCAGACGCAAATCCAACAATTCTGGCCCCATTCCATATAAAATTCCGTACACTAACACTTTGACCCCCTGCCGCAAATACGGTGTTACGTCTTCAGGCCGCCGCAGTCGCATAACTAACCGCGCCATCTCTACAAGAACATCAGACCCGCTTCGAAGCTGCTGAATAAGAAGCTCGTCCCCGCTTAAATGCGCCAAAACGCGCAATTCAATCTGATTAAAATCAAAGGTTAAAAAAGAACATCCTGGGGGCGGAACGTACAGCTGACGCAGAGTCCATTCATGGTTTAGAAAAAGTGGTTGCGCCTTTGTTTTTAAAGAGTAAAAATGTGCCAAACGCGAAAGCGGAGGTTTTTTGGCCACCGTCTGCAAGCATGGCCGAGAGCAAAAAATACGCCCGGTGGTTCCATGATGCACAGACCACCTTGGATGCAGAGAAAAAAAAAGGCGGTGTTTAACGCCAGATGTAGAAGCCGAACCATCCTGTTGATTGTGGCATTCAATTTTATCCTCTACCGTTGTTGTTTTTGTTGCTTGCAGCGCCACTACAAGACGCGCACGTATCTTCACTCCATTTGAAAACCCCTCTAACAACAACCGCTTAAATTCACGACGCTCATGCATCGCCAACCACAAATACGCCAGATTTTTATCAGCGCATGTTCCTTCACCAAATAAAAATTCACTGATATGTCGCAGCTTTTGTTCACAGCTGCCACAAACCAACTTGAGGCTGTCAAAACGCGATTGTAACGCATTAACAAGCACCTCCGCTGACAATGTCTCCATTTCCAAGATCTCGCAATGGTTTCCTGATATCTCCCGCAATAAAGAATCTCCCTTTCGATTGATCTCTGCCATCTGCCTGTTAAGGTCTGCTGTCATGCAATCAAGAAGAGCCTTGTCAACAAATACGCCGTGATATGTCATGAGCTCACAAAGAAAACTTACACGCGTCTCAAAGTAGCAGACATCTGCAAGCGACATTGAGGCAACACCTGTTACACCATTGTCTTCTGCATGGCGCAAATAGGTGTCATAGTAGGCATACATGGTAGTCAGAGATCTAATCCGCTCCATCAGCTGCGCAAATGGCAACACCATGAACATTGACGATGAACTCAATAATGATGTGGCTGTTTTTGCCTCGTCGCATTCTGTATCGACAGTGCCAGCGCAAGTAGTCGCTGTTTCATCATACAAGTTTGCCTGCTTCGCATTCTCCAAAGAGACCTCAATGCGATCCCGTACCGACTCTGGGAGCAATGGCCAAAGACTCTCCGCGTTGGTGTTTATCGTCGTATAGGGAAGCGGCCCACACACCCTTTCTATAACGGTGACCCACACATGAATATCAATAACATTACGCACCTCAACGCGGTCGGTGCCAAGAAACAAAAACATTAAGCGATATATGCTCTGCGCATGAAGCACCAGTTTTGTAACTTTTGGAGCTGAAAGCAATTTTGCTAAAAAGAGCAACGGTGGGCAAACTGACGAGTTCAATGTGTAATACGACTCTCCGCGTAGAATAAAAAATAATTTAATCGCAGCATGAGAACTATATAAATTCTCAACTGTGTCCTGTTCCATAGCTTCAAGTAGCAATGCAAAACCTTTAGGATCACAGAGCAGCGCTGTCGTGCCGTTAAGCTCGACATCAATGCCGACCGGCCCCAATAGCCCTTGAAACAGTGCCTCACTCACAGCCAGTATGTCGTTAAAGCAATTACCATCTAACTTTTTTGGAGCATGTGCTACTGTCTCTACAGTGTCAGTAATGGCTTCTAAAGCTGACACCAGCGGTTGTTTTTGTGGTTGTGGAGATGGTGACGCAATACTCACTACAGAAGATTCATGAGATCTAATCCTTTGCCCAGTTCTACTCCTTTTTTCCTCTGAGTCGACCGACTGCTCCACAGCTACTGAGGGAAAGTTTACCAAACTCCTTTCCCTTTGCAGATCGTCTTCATCATTGTCCCTTCCTCTTTTTACTCGCCATTCTCCTTTTCCCTCGACACACAAAGCAGTCCCAGCATCAAGTTGAGTGGTTGCTTCATGCGCTGCGGCGTGCGTAGCAGTCGATGACCGCAACGCTGACGGCCGCTGCGACTCCAGCAGTGAAGAAGTCCAAAAAAGAGCAGAACTCGCCTTGTCGGCGGGAATTAAAGGATAAAACACACTACTCATCACACATACATACACACAGGTTTGGCACAGTTTCTTCTTTCTTTCTTTTTTTTTTTTTTCTGTTGTCCTGTTAACAACAGAAACAAGTTGTTTAAGGCCTATAAGTCCGTTTCCAGTTATTTTACCCACTAAAAAAAAAAAAAAAAAAAAAAAAAAAAAAAAAAAAAAAAAAAAAAAAAAAAAAAAAAAAAAAAAAAAAAAAACAACAACAACAACAACAACAACAACAAACAAATATATGTATATGTATAAAGTTATCATTGTGCTTTCTTTAAGCTTTACTCTTTCCCTTTTTTAGAAGCATTCAGAACCACCGCAGACGCGGGCTGCAACGCAACTTCCACCTCGTCACTAAATTCCTCCTCCGCATCGCTTTGAAGCGCCTCAAATGTCACATTAGTTGCGGTCCAAGACATGCCGGGCAAAACACAAAAGCGCATGTTTTTGTTGTTATTATTGCTGGAAGAGCCATTGGATGCGTAGGCAAGATTATACACACCCCTTCCACCAAAAGAAACAGGCAAAGAACGTCGATAGCGGCCACATGTAATAATAACTAAAATCCAACTAAATAAAGCACACCAAAGACGGTAGTTGGGCAACACCTCAGGAAAAGTGCGCATGCCCTTGTTGTAGCGCACAATACACCCAAGAACAAAATAAAAAAGCAAAATAAAAACAAGAACGCTAAAAACTATCAAAGTAATAGAGCTCATAGAATTAGCTATAAGTGTTCTTCTCCTCGTTTGCTCTATGATCTTTTCTTTTCTGTTTTTGTTTCTGTGGGTACACATATTTGCAAGTATAACAGTAAAAGGGCAATAACACACCCCAACAAAACAAAAAAAGCAACAAATAACAAAAAATAAAATAAAATAAAAACAACAACACAAAAAAAAAAAAAAAAAAACACAAAGGATATAATTTTACATGACACGCAACTAGCATACAAGAATATAGCACAAAAAGCTTCCCCACACTCGTATTCTGAATAGAAAACTAAGCAACAACAATAATAACAGTGATAATAACAACAATCACCAACCACGTTCGTGCCAACGCCGCACAATTTGCTCCGCTTCATCGTAGTCAACCTCAGTACCACCCACTGCATCAAATACAAATCCACCCTCGTCAAGCGGTGGGACTTCGCAGTGAACAACACCAAATTTCTTTACCAACACATGCGCATACTCACCTCCCGCGGCCACTGTGCTATTGCTGGCGTCAGCGTCACTCTCGCCAAACTTACCACTTCTCCCACATTTCGCACGAAGCGCCAGTATCAACTGTTTGCGCACAAACTGCCCCAGCGCGACCACCTCATCCGGCGCAATTTCTTCCGGCAGGAACACATCAACAAGTGTCCGCGGCGCTGGTGGCTGCCGGGTGCAAGCGCGGTGATCGTCGAGTCGCGGGGTGAGCGGCGCAACTGCCCCTGTGTGTCGTAGCGGCCCAAACTTGACGCCATCAGAGACCGCCGCTGGGGCGCTTTGCAAAAGATTGCGCAACAGCTGCAGAGCCTCTTTTTTCATTCCCGCCGTCTCGCGAGGGGGCCACAAGACGCCCAGCGTGCAGCAGACCGGGCCAGCGCCAAAGAGGGGACTCAGCGCGTACTCACGCAACACCCGCTGTCGCGTGGCCGGCGAGGCACTTGACTGGAAACTACTCGTCGTGACGCCCTTTGGCAGAAGGTCATTATTGTACGGCCAAAAGTAACAACGGACAGAAAGAAGCAGCGGGCTATAATGCTGACAAACAACTGCGCCGGCACGCAATCTTGCCATGTAACCAGCGACTGATGCACAAAACACACGTCCTTTTTTTTTTTTTTTTTTTAGTTTTTCACCTCAAGTAAAATTTATATTTACAGCATGTACGGTATCAAAAAATAATAAAAAAATAACTAAGTAAATAAATATATGTTTTTCAATACAAAGCGTTTTTTAAAATAAATACAGATACACTTTGCTGATAAAACAATAAGCAAATGACAACACAAAGCAAAAAAAAAAAAAAAAAAAAAAAACAGCTTAAAACAAAAGATAACCAAAATATTTACCCCCAAATAAAAGGATTCTTATCCTTTGAATACGTTTTCATTTTTTACCCTTTTTTTTTTATCTACAAACTCCAAGCACAAAAAACAAAGCATATATATATATATATATATATATATATATAACAATAAAAACAAGCAATAGGAACAGCAACAACAACAAAAACAATAATAATAACAGCACAAGGACAATAAGATAAAATCTGCTCAAAATAAAAAAAAAATGTTCCGCTGGTTGTTACTCAATATTTTTTCACCTTTTCTTTAGCATCATTCTTCTTATTATTATTATTCTTACTTTGTTCCTAAAAACCTTTTCATAATTTCCCTATAGCACTTATACTATCTCGTAGCTTCTATAACCTGCACAAACTCTGGCTTAAGAGATGCACCGCCAACAAGAAAGCCGTTAATATCCGCCATGCTGTACAGCGCACTGGCGTTATTTGTGCTAACCGACCCGCCGTACAAAATTCGCAGCCGCGCGGCAATGTCGCAACCGACCTTGTCTTGCACCCAACGGCGTAGCAGCGCGTGCACTTCCTGCGCTTGCTGCGGTGTCGCCACCTTTCCAGTGCCAATTGCCCACACGGGCTCATAGGCGATGACAAGATGTGCCCACGCATCCTTGTCAATCTTCTCTGCGATGGCCGCAAGCTGCGCAAGCACAACTGCGGCGGTGCAGCCGGACTCCCGCTGCTCGAGTGTCTCCCCGATGCACGCGATCACGCTGAAGCCAGCGGCGCAGGCCTGTGCAACCTTCTCAGCAACAATCTCGTTGTCCTCGCTGTAGTACGCGCGGCGCTCTGAATGGCCGAGAATCAGCCACTCAACACCAAAGTCCTTCAATATCTGCAGAGAGACTTCACCGGTAAATGCACCACTGTTTATTATGGCATTCTGCGCGGCAATGGCAAACTTCGGGTTGGTGAGTTTCGCTTTTGTCATTGGGATGTGTATAAACGTCGGCGCAACAACACATTGAACATTGTGGTTGATCTGAGCAGCGTTGAATGTTCCGATTAAGGTTGCAAGCGACTCTTGTGTGCCGTTACACTTCCAGTTGGCGGCAACAATAGGCTGGGGTTTTGACGTCATTTTCTCGTAATATTAAACCCTCTCTCTTCCCCCTTCTCTCACAAATAATATATACGTTACTATTCAAAAATTTGTTAATACAGCGTAAGAAGCACACTCACTAATATAACCTCTACAAAGTTATTAATAAACAATAGATAAATAATCTAATCCACACCACACATATATATTAAAAAAAAAAAAAACACCCATAATTTCCAAAGTTTTAAAAAACAGAAAGAAAAACAAAACAACAAAAACAACAACAATTAAAAAAAAAAAAAAAAATAGGTACCTATATATATATATCTATAGATATATTACTATAACATCAGCTCTTAGTTGAGATTTGAAGCATATAAATTGCTTTTCTGTACATTCTTTCCCACCCACCCCCTTTTCCGCATTTGCAATCCAAAACCTTGTTAACTAAAGTAAATAATCTTCCACAACAACAATAATAATAATAATAATAATAATAACAAAAAAAAAAAAAAAAAAAAAAAAACATGCTTTCTACAGCGGGCACACACACACCATTCAAAAAATCACCAAGCTTAGTAGATTTATGGTTTAAAGTAGCACAACATTCAGCTTTACTTCTCCAGGTTCCTTCTGCAAGTTCCTCTTTCAAGTTTTTCTTTGGTCCTACCAGCACAAAACAAAACAGCCATCTCCCCGAAAAACAACCTCCCCCCTCCAACAACAAAAAAGCATACCACATTCATTATTATTATTATTATTTTTTTTTTTGTTGTTTTTGCTGTTGTTTATGTTTTCGTTGGGTTGCATACTGTCTGCAAGTTTGCTGTAAGTGTCTGATACGTCCGTCGAAAAAACGCCACCTCATCATTGTGTTTTTTCTCTTCCTCCAGGCGGCGCTCCTCTTCCTGTTCCCGAATTGACTCGCAGCGGGCCTCCAGTTCCTCCACCTGCTGCACGAGCTCCTCCTTCTCGCGCTCTAGCACTCGTATCTTCGCCTCCATCTCCAGTTTACTTTGCTCCGCCTGCAGCGCCTTGCGCATCCCGTAGGCGGCGCTGCTCTCGTAAAGGGAGCGGTACGAGTCCAGCGTCATGCGGAGCTCATCCCGCACGCGCAGCAGCAGCAGCCCACGCTCGGCGCAGTTTACCGTCACTTGGCGAATAATTTCATCAAAAACCTGCCGGTAGAGCTCTTCACGTACGGGGCAGATGCCGGTTTCCCGCGCCTGGCGCTCCTGCAGCAGGGCATCTAAGCGCTCTTGCAGATTAATGACATCCAGTCGCGTTGCGGGGGTGCTGGAGACAAACTGCACCCATTTCTCACCGTTTTCCTCATACTCTCGCGGGGGAATTATGCTGTACAGAACGTCCTCTGGCTGCGGCACAAGGTGCGGTCCCAGCGGCATTTTTTTTTTATCTTTTAGCTCCTTTTTGCGTTTCGCCTCAGACTGTAAAAAAGGTATATCATACTTTACCAACGAGGGGCGATACGGTGATGACATTAAACAAAAAAAAGTGATACGTTCTCTGTACCTTTTTTGTTTGTTTATTTCTTTCGCTTCTACACGTACTTTCTATAAACTGCTTTCTCTTTCTTCTATTTTGCTTTTTGGCTAAAGAGGTCTCGATATCCTCGCCAAGTAATGCCACCAAAATAAACTTGACACTTCTTCAAAACGATCCCCCCCAAAATAATAATAATAATAATAATAATAATAATAATAATAATAACAATAATAATAAAATAAAATAATAACAATAATAAATAAAGCGTTTGTATTCAAAACTGCAAAAAAACATCACTGCAAGATTAATTTTCCTTTTTTGTTTACTCAGCCATTACTGCCAGCATCACCACAAGAATATCTTCGCCATATATTCATTAAAGGTGAACCTACTAACACACACACAGACATATATATATATGTATATATGTAGGTATGTACAAAAAAATCATCTGGTTCAATGTTTTCCACGTAATGAAAAGAAAACCACAAGACAGCCTAAACATAAAAAGTAATCGACAGGCAAAAAACCCAGACACGGAGATATATATTATCTTTTTACTTCTCCCCCCCCGCCCCTCTCCCCTCTCCCCTTTCTTCAAAAACAAAACAAAACAACGGCAAAAAAAAAAAAACGTCATGTTAATACGGGCCACTAACTTTGTATTTCCCCTGCTTTTCAATGTCATGAAAGTCCCATCTTGTCGGCTTCCGGAAGTCGTGCCGTGTGGGAAATATCTCCGGCATCGGCCCTGCGTAAACCATGTCGTACGACGGGTGTTGTCCCCGCGCATATTGCCTGTACTTCCGTTCCCACGGCGTCGGAAACTCCGGTGGCCGCATGGGATTCTTCAAATCGCGCCATTCTGCGGTGTAGCCACGCTGGTGCTCGCCGTGCATTGGCGGCGCGTAGTACCCCGGCCCCTTAACCGGCGACCCCGGGCCCCCAGGCGCGCGCCACTGGCCGATATCACCGTACTCGTCAGGGTACCCGGCGTCGCGATCAGGGAATGGCAGGGCGTGGGAAACATAGTCTGTCCATGGATTCGGCAGCTCATTTACAACATCACGTCGGTGGCGTTTTTCCTCCACGTCGCGGAACTGAAAGACCGCAAGTTCACGGAAGGTGCGGGTGTGCACCTGGATAATGTCGTAGTCATCTTCAATAAGTCGCTTCAGCTTTTCAGACACTTTAACATTATAGCGGGCGGTCCACACCAACGCGCGTTTTGTCAGCTCCGCCCACATGTCTGCATCGTCATGGCGGCGATATTCCATGTACAGCGCCTCGAGAAAGCTGCTGTCCCAGGAAAACTGTCGCAAGACATTGCGCACAAAATAATCCTGTGCCTTCATTGTACCACATCCAACCATGGTGTAAACAACCTGCAGATGCATGTCCGCAGCCCATGCAACATGCGGATTCCCCGCAATTTCCTGTAATGTGGCAGCCAGTTGGTACATGGTGGCTCTGGGGTCAAACCCGTCACGGTATACGCATGAACCTTTTTTTTTACTGTCGTAAACCCAGGTGCTTTCATCTGCAAAACCCATCAGCACCTGTAAGTAGTTCGGCGCTGTCAAAGACTCCTTTACACTGTTGTCAGTATCTAATCCAGCCTTCCGCTCCAAAAACTGATTAGCTCGAGAAAGCAGCGCGCTTCCAGTCTCCTTACCAACCACACGATATACCTCAAGAATTGTTGATATAAGTGATGATGTGTTCAAACTATGCAATTTTTTCCCTAGCGACTTAAATAGACGTTCAACTAGTTCGTCACAAAACCTCAGCGTTTCACTAGCCCCTGCAGACATTTCAAAAAAACCGACATTTTTTCCACGAATGCAGGCGTCAGGATTGGCACGACGGTATTCCTGTAACACAACTAAAAGAACTTCTTTTGCCATATAAACCAAAAATTGGTCGTTTGAAAAAAAACGATTGTGCATCTCATCTTCTTCAGTAACCGATGGGCCAAGTGCCATTGCACGTCCGTTATTTGCAACGCGCCATGGCGAATGGTGGAGAGATTTAGAGTGTTCAAAAGGCGACCAGCGCGGTCTGCGTACAATATGTGGATTTGGTGGTTCTGGCACAGGTGTGGGTGTAGAAAGCATCGCATTTTCAAGTTTTGTATAAAAGTGTTGAAATGCGTCATGTTCACCACCCGCAAGCATGGCCTCCGCCATAAGCAAATACACATTGCGTGTCCTGTTAAATCTGTTAAGGTCAATAACATCAAGATTAGGATCGTGGTCAAAATGTTTTTTCCACTTGGGAAGGTACAATAGCTCTTCACGTGTTAGTGAAAAAGGCACACGTGTTATCGGCTTTGGATCCACCTCTCCTGGTTGAAGAAATTTAAGCTCAGTGCAGTATCTATTCCAGGCCTCCATTGCCCATGTCTTCTCTCCGGCCTGAACGCAGATGCTCAAATATGCACAAATGGTGGACGTACAAGGCCATGTTTGTTGCCGTTCCATAATTTTCCACACATCCCTCGCCATGTCTAATTCTCCAGCAGACTGTAGTGTTTTCATCGCCGCAATGTAGTGGACATGTTGAGGATTAAAGTTATCAACAATCATGCGAAGAAGCCAGTGAAGAGTTTCTTGAGGAATTGTTGCAGAACCAGAGCTGGATCTAATATTTGTAAGAAAGCTAAGAAAGTGTTTCTTGTATTCGCTAGGAAACCGGTTAATCATCAGATACCGCTGATATTCGTAACGCCCCTGTTCGCAATATTTAACACTGTACGTATCTGCACCTCGAAACCATGGTGCCGTGCCCTTATTCCGTTTTGGCATATACATAGAATACATGATGTTTTTGGTATTATTTGACTGGTCGCTGTTCCCCAAATCATCATGCGAAAGTAATGGCCATGCGTGTTGATATTGATTGTTTGCATAAAAACTGTCCACCTTTCGCCAGCCCAAACCAACTTGTATCGGCATTCCCATGCGCCTGAGTTGCTGGTAACCGCTCCCCGCGCGCATCATCTTCAACGTCGGGTCGCGAAAAACAAACGCGCGAGCCTTTCCGCTGCGGTGCCGCGTAACAAAGGTCCGACAAATCATTTCCCTTTCTTTTTCCCTGGTGTTCCTGTCGTTGTAGCCGTTGTTTTCCCCTTATATATCTCCCCCCCCCCCCCCCCCCCCCCCCCAAAAAAAAAAAAAAAAAAAAAAAAAAAAAAAAAAAAAA
>JAWVMR010000245.1:0-16828 GCA_036321205.1 Trypanosoma caninum | reverse complement strand
CTTTTTTCCCCCCTAAAAACCCCCCCCCCCCCCCCCCCCAAAAAAAAAAAAAAAAAAAAAAAAAAAAAAAAAAAACGATACCAAAACCGCCACCACTACTGCAAGCAACAAGAACTACAGACAAACAAAAAGTTGCAATAGATATATACAATTTAAACAAAACACAAATAACCTCATAAATTCAGTGACAAAAAAGAAATACTTTTTTGTCCACTAGAAGACGCGTGCAATTGGCGTATCGTGCGAGAAATATCGTCAGCTGTCGTACCCAATTCCTCAGGATAAAAAAACAGAGGTAACAGCGATCGTGGAAACATAACGTTCTTTTTTCTTACCATTCTCTGTGAGGGATCAACAAGAGAAAAAAGCAAAAAGCCCTCCATAGCGTATATCTGCTCTGAAAAAACCGTGGAAACAAGAGGAACACACGGATGTGTAAATGTCAGACCTTTGCTATTTGCCTGACGATAACCAAACCACGACGTGAACCACGACGTTGCACCCGAAGAAACACTGCCCGCAGGTTTTACAATAGCTTGCGTAAAATTTGTTATACCGTTGGGCCCGGAGTCACTATCATATCCCTCTTCTCCATCACAAGTGTTTTCAGTGGCGGTATTCACCCCGCCACTTTTCCCCTCTGCACAAAAAAAACTAAAGTCACGTGAGATCTCAGCAAAACTCCGCTGCTCTTCTTTTTCTTCCTCTTCTTCTAAAAATGCGCGGGGACTATAAAACGATGCGCTTTCAAGTTTCTCAGGGATCAGGTAACTATCAATAAGAGCAAACATAAATCGCCTACAAATGCATGGTGTGGATAGGTAACCTGCTACCTCATTGACACCAATGTTTTTGTCACAGTAACTATTTTCAAATTCCATTGGCATAAACAACAGCCGTGGGTCTCCTGGTTCAAATGGAGGCAGTAATCCCAATGGTGATGGCTTGTTTCCACGAAGAATACCATTTTTAATGTCGTTCAAAGAAAAAAAATATCCCCCAATCTCATATCCATTGGTGTTGTAAAAACTCACATACTCCTGTGCTTTTTCAGCTGACGCTGCTAACCATGCGTGTATGTACAGTGCGTTAAAAATATTCACCCAAAAACACCATCGCTCTTCAGGAAGCAGCACAGTGATGTCAATGTCAAGAAGGTTTTTGCTTTGAGCAAAAAGAGTGTGCAATAGTTTAGAAAAAATTGAATCCTGCGAGGTGTCGCCACTAAAGTTTGTCTCCACCATTTCCCCCACATAATAAAGTGCACGCAAAGCAACCTTTACCAAAGATTCAGCAAAACCAACAGCAGATAACAAAAATGAAGATAAAGATAAGGTTTCAAGCACAAAAGTATTCAAGGGTGTCGTTATGCAATCATCATTCCTATCATAAAAAGAGGCTCGGTTAAGAACACGTACCTCTTGCAAAGAAGAAAGGGTAAAAAGGGTTGTAAGAGAAGAAAAGTCACTGGGTTTAATAGCTGGTTGCACAATTACTCCAGAGTTGAGATCAATGATAATACGAGTAAGAATATTAGCAAGTGCAAGCCACCACATAAACTTCCAACACGCCTGCGAAGCCTCACAATCGTCAACATGTCGGTGTAACGTGAGGCCCAGGCGGTTAGACTCACTGAGCAGCCACATGTGCAGTTTCTTTGCGCTAAAACACTGCTTAACCACAACAGCTGGAGGAATATGTTGATCAGTATTTACACGATACCGCAAGTGATCACCACGTGGCACTCCATGCGTTGTGTCCTCCATATTTTTCAGTAGTCGTCTAACGACTGCTCCCATTGTTTCTGGATATACTGCCTCTTGAAAAAAAGACTGCAGCAGCCGACATGTGGCGTCTGGAAAAGCAATAGTTTCACTAC
Organism: Trypanosoma caninum; assembly: GCA_036321205.1. Lineage (NCBI taxonomy): Eukaryota > Euglenozoa > Kinetoplastea > Trypanosomatida > Trypanosomatidae > Trypanosoma > Trypanosoma caninum. Next base: position 14,949 of record JAWVMR010000245.1, on the reverse strand, counting down.
CACCCCTATCAAAAATGCCACCTGTTGCTGTTAGTGTATGTTCACTTACTATATCAGTTGATTCAGCAAAACAGTGTTGCACAGATGCTAAATTTGTTTTTGGCAGCCGTCCAACAAGTTCCATAAAATGTTTTAGCTTTGTGTGTGGCCCAAAATTTTTAGTATCAAGACACCGCAACAAATTATATCCATCCATGTTCATCTGCCGTAAAAACTCCAGCGTTTGAGCATCCACTTCCGGTTCCACCTTCTCAAACGCCTCAATAACAGTTTCAACATCCCACTCCACGGGGTCCCCGTACTGCATAAGCACCTCGCGCTGCATGCCGCAAAGTTCATGCAACGGCTCACAATCTTCGCATAGGCGTTGCAGCGATTCATTGTCCCGATGAAATGCGCACGTCAGTACATCTTCAGCAAAAGTGCAGTTATCGTTTAACACCTCTACTGCTGGCTGAGTGGCGACAGAGTGCTCAGATTTATTATCCTCCGTGTGATGCTCCATGAACCCTCGCATCAGGTCTGCCATTGGCACGGATATTGGACGACACGGCGGTATTGTTGTGCGGCGCGCTAGTGTGTTCATAGCAGTTGTTAGAAGCAAATAAGAAGATTCCCCCCCATTCGCAATGCAACTGTAAGCTCCATCCTTTGCGTCGGCATCCTCGTCTTGTTCCATCGCCGCAGCGCGTTCATCAATACACATCCTGCAAATAGCTTCTTTCTCTGTATCATTATCAGTTTCAGTCACGCATAATGAACGAGCTAGCCGCTGGTGGCAATTCAAAGGCTCTTTCCACCACTCCTTTGTTTTATCAGGGCTAAGCGACAGTGACGCGCGCGTTACTTGCGCGTACAAGTCATAGTCATGTTCTGATATAGACTGTTGCTGTTCAATATTACTATTATCGCAATCTTTGAACTTTGAGCTGTTTTTCTTGACAAAAATTCCAAACATCTTGTTGCTAGCTTGAGCAAAATCAACAAAAAAACCAGTTTCTGTTTTGTCAAAAAGACCTCTTGTATGAATGCTTGTGGTGCTGTGTAAGTTAACATAAGGCCTGTACTTACCCAAGAGAAGATCTAATGCCGACTGCTTCTCACTATCACTGATAATATTATTGTAAAGACGTTTAATTCCCATAAGTTTGTCCCAACCTTTGCCTCTATTAAACACTCCAGCACCTACCTGCGGTGAGCCACAGTACTCAACAGCTATGGCATCCCCAATAAGAAGATACATATTCAAAAAAAGGTCTTGTACACCGGAGGACAATGCGAGATCTACAGGTGAGTAAAGAAAACCTAACGCATGCAATTGATGACCAAGCATATGTAAGGAAAATAAAAATTGCGCTATATTTGTGCGGTCAATACAGTCTACACAGTTGCTTCGTACAACACCTCGTTGTTCTCTAAGCTTGTTACCATCGCGGTTACAAAAAAAAAAACCGGTTTTTTCCAACGCCCCTTCGGCTAATACCGTCATGTTGTTCCACGCATCATGAGCTGTTTCACGAATATCAACTTCTACGTAAGAAAGAATATCATCAACCTTCACGTCAGCTTCTACACCTTTGCGTATAAAACCCTGAAGAATTGTAATTGCCCTCCGGTATTCTCTACTGAGAATAATTTCACGAGGTTGCTTTTCACGCTGTCTAAGCAAATTTAAAATAATCAACGGCGCTCCATAGTCTTTTAGTAAGTCCTGAAAATGTTTCCTTGTGTTTGTGTAGTAAATGTCAGTGACACCAAGTTTTATAGGCGGTTTTGGCAGTTGCGTTGGTGGATGAAACCAGTGCAACGGCACAGATCCCCGCACCTGGACATATGAAGTGAAACTACCCTTTGTAAAATGTGTGTGCAACGTTGATTCATCCACAACAATTTGTTCCAACTCCACATGATTAGCAACATGCCCATCACTGTTAACACCACGACGCAAATACCGCGGCCCCGCAAAGTTTTTACTAACACGTCCGATAAGAGTGATTAAAATAAGCTTTGAGCCGCACCACACAGGACACTGCACAATTGAACCATGCGTCAAAAAAACAGTCCACCGTTCAATGATCTCTGGACCCAACATTGTATTTTTTGCGTTATCAAAAGATGAACTATCACACAAAAACAAAAAAAACGGCTCCATAAGAAACTCATTCCATACAAATTTTTCTCGTTCTTTACGCCTACTCGGTGAAACCATCATATTCACCTGTAGTGTGTTTGTTAAATCATAGGTGTGAGAATAGTAACAGTTCTGCCTTATTGGTGAAGCAAGAAATTGATTACGATAATACTCCTCATCACTATGAGACTGCAAAAAAGGCGATATTACCTCTGAAACAGCTGACGTCTCACGTTTACATAATGAAAGAAGTTCAATGTCAACTACTTTGAATATTCTGTGACATCCTAGGCGGGCCACACACCGGCGTCGTGTTGCTAAAAGAAGATAATACCCTTTAGTAAAACGAATACAACCCAGTAAAGCCTTAGCATACACCTCACGTGCGTCTTCATTCATTGTTAGCTGCTTGACAAGTGATTGAACATCTGCATAAGAGCGCGTTGTGTTGCTGCTGCAGATAAGTGCGTCGCTGTTAGACTTAGTGAACTGCAACACACTGTGATACTGCCTTCTGCTATCTGTCCCAATCACATAGCAGCATGACGGCATGTCATAAATAATAATTTTATCAAAAAAAGAACGGCGTGCTGGGCAAAGCGATGCTTCACGGTTCTGCAAAAAATCAAATTCTGAGTTTTTTTTTTGTTCAGCACTATTAGTAGAACACTCATGTGCTATTGTTCTCCGTTTCTTTGCGTCCATGATCTATCAAACAACAACAACAAAGACACAATAATAATAATAATAATAATAACAATAATAACAGCTCAGGTCTTTTTGCTGCCTCCATATTTTTTTCCACTTTCACACTAAACATAAAATAGCGACAAAGCAATAATAATAATAATAATAATAATAATAATAATAAAGCAACAACAACAATACCAAAAATTGTTGACGTTTAAAAAGCTTGGCTTTTCTTTTAATTTGAAAAAAGCGTTTGATTTGTATTTTTATCGACTACTTTAGCAATGTAGGAAAGAGGCAGTCTGCCCGTGTCACCAAGGCCCGGTGTCAATATCACACCATTACTACTCTCCCAAAGCTCAACGTCATCACAAAGTGCCTTTTCAACATCAAGAAACACGTAAACCTGCACATTACTTCGCATACCGCTAATAGGCTCAGTAGATTTCGTAATACTCTTTGCAAAATGAATGTGCTGTCGATTCATAGTCGACAAAAACCCACATTTGTAAATCTCCTTCCATGCATGATGATATGTGCCGTGAACCGCAAGAGGAACCTCCGCGGCACATGTGACTCGCCGCAATTCTGGATTAATACCGCAAAGACTGTGGCCTTGTGTGGCGCAGATACATAAACGTCGATTTTTGTCAAAGGCCAACTTAAAACGTTTTTTATCATTTGTGTTAACAACATGTGCTATATGTGATACTGCCTCAGAGTCACCGCAAAACGGTTTAAAACGGATAATGTCATCAATGTAAACATATCCCTCACGTGAGATTGAAATTCCCATACTATCCGCGGTGTGACGGAGAATTCGCGCAAGTGACTTGGAATACATGACCTTCTTTGCTTCATCTAAAACTATCCCACGGAGTAGCTCTGGTACTGGATCCTCATCTGCAATAATATTGATATGAGGTCGTTCTAACGCATTCAACGCTCCCAATTTAACTACAACATGACCAGAACTCTCGTTTTTCTTTGTTTTTGATCGCATACTTGGTTTCACAAAAGAATTGCGTGCCTTTGATGTTTTACTCACACGCGTGCATCTTGCGCCACGTGAATGAAGTGAAGTTTCACTGTCATGTTTAGGGGAATTATTCTCAGTAGTCGGCACAATTACATACCCTTTTTGAACAAACGCCTGCAAAACAGCCGCAATATTCCTGCAGTCATCAATTCCACTATGATGGCGACCCAACATTTTGAGATTTACGGCATCTAACATTTCCGGTAGATCAAATTTGCATCCAGCCGTGATTAAGCCTATGTCCTGCATAACTTTTTTCAAGTTGCACCAGGACATGAAAGAAGAAGGCACAAAAAGTTTAGTACCATTTTTTTCTGTTATTTTCAGCTGGCGTGGTAACATCTCTTTTAAATCCCAGTCGCCACACGTCACGAAAAGATAACGACAAGATGATGAGGTTTCGCCACACTCATTTGCTTGAAGAAACTGAAGTGCCGCGTTAAATACTTCAGGGAACGTCTCTGCTTTATCCACAATGTCTTGTGTGATACCGGTAAGTTCTGTGCAAAACTCTGATAATATTGGATTCACTACAGGCCTCACATATCGCTGAAATTCGGCCAAAACAACATTTCTGCGAGCATCGACCAGAACCATTGGAAACTCAATGATCTCTTGTTGAAAAGTTCGTTTGTCACGCTCACATGTGGCTTCAAAGTCTAAAACAACGTACACGTCAAGGTTTGGTAACAACTCTGAGGACTTTTCCTCACACAGTGATTGCTCTTCACTAGACGTCAAAATAAGCCCACCTTTAGTACCACAATGGAAATTTACCATCCAGTTCTCTCCAAAGCAAGAATAAACAGCGATTAAAACAACAACAACAACCAAAAAAAAAAAATTTCCACAAAAAAAATCTAATATATATATAATCAACAACTAAATTATTGCCATTTATACATACAAAAAACAACACACACACACATAAAAAAAAAAAAAAAAAAAAAACATAACATAAATAATTCTAATAAATAAATAAATAAAAACAAAAGTAAACGCTATTCCAACGTAGTGTCCCACCATTGTACAAGTGCTGCAACCCCATACCGCGCAAGTAACGTAGACACATGATATTTCTTTACCATCAAGCGTCGCACTCTCTCGTGCAACACCGACCAAACTATCAGAACACAAACCTGAAACATCTTTTCTAAATCTAAAGAATAAGAAATCACATAAGTTTGAACTCTCCACTTTTATTTTATTGTTTGTCCATCTCTTTTTTTTTTTTTTTTTAAAAATCTTCTAAAGTAACCTTCTTCTGTGACATTTTACTTACGCCGCTGTTCTCCCGTCGCTGCATTCACTGGCGCCGCAAAAAAAGCAGGTGTGGCAGGTGACAGTTTCTCCTCCAACATGATGCGCAGCTGCTTTTTCTCGTTGGCCAAAGCCATTTCCAGCAATTGAATACGCGCGCTTCTTTCTGCTAACGTCTCTTCTTCGCGACCAGCATTACTACGGCTATTATCACAGGTATTCTGTTCGGGTTTTGCTTCACTTTTGTCACGTAAAGTCCTGCCTGGGGTATCAACGTTGATAAGTGGCTTGTTAGCTTTTATTTTGCCACACGGACTAATAATATCCTTGTTTTTTTCTACTCGCTGAACCTCGGAAGTTTGAGACGTATCCTTAAAACAGACATGCGACATGAAAGGATCACCATAATGCTTAAAAAGGTTGATGCTATTACGTTGAGGGTCTGCTAAAAAAATGCGTTTCAGCGATGATGACTGAGGGCGTTTCTCCGGAAACCCAAACATTTCAACAAAACGCCCAAACTCCTTACCAGGCCCACGTTCCCTGCGCTGCCTCGGTTGTATGCTTGTATTAACATTCTCCATGCCAAAGACAATCTGAGACTTATTCTTTTTAGACCCAATCGTACGCACACCGTGGCCAGACCGGAAATGGACAACGGCATCTACAGGCAGTTGCCTTGCCGATTCTGCATTATCACACATTACATCTAAAAAACCAATAATAAAACAACAGTAATAATATAATAACACCAAACAAAAGCACACAAAGATCTTTTTTTTTTTTTTTTTTGTTATTTTATGTTTATAAAAATAAATAGCTATATGTGTATTCATACATATACATCATTACATTTTAGATACAAACATTAATTAGTTATAATAATAATCATAATAATAAATACAAAGAAACTAGCGTTGTGAAATTGCCAGCTTACAGACCTCGTGCGGAGCGACGGTAAATCCGTTTCCCGTTATCGTCGAGCTAACTTTCAAAGCTGTGAGCTCATTATCGGCCCCGCGGTGCCGCTCAATGACCTTAACCAGTTCCCCACGCATTTTTCCAAGCACAATGATGCCCTCTTCATTTACCTTTGGCACAATTGTTTCTAACGCCTCACAGCCAACAACGTCAACTGGCAAGTTCTCCGACGCATCACCCCGAGCTGAGGCCGAGCTCCATGGAACAAGTCGTATCTTTTTTTCCTTGCGTGAGACCGACTTTACCACAAATTTCTTGCCAAACAAATCGCCAGCCATCTTCTCTACTATGCGCACAACGAGCTGCGGTATCACCCACCACAAATTCGGTGTAGCAGTAACCGTGCTGCTCGTGTCAGTTCTTGTTGTTATTGGTGGTGATTGATGTGCTTCCACATTTCTGCTTGCACTATAGACCGTTCGCACCGGCCGCAAGCTTGGATCTTCTTTCCACTGTTTAAAAAGTTTGGTCTCCAGAAATCCGGCAGGACGCACTTCGGTCGCCTTCAAGTTACGCCGCGTTCCGTCAAAAAAAACAGCCTCCAAAACTCCAGCGGCGCAGTCGACGCGGCCCACCTCAAAAAGCGTCTGCGTCATGTCGGAAGAAAGAGATCTGCCGTAGCGCCGCTCCTCCTCGGTGAGGTCCGTCTCCTTCACAAAACGCATCTCGGCGCCGGCGGGAGGTGCAGCGGGCACACGGCGGCGAAGGCACATGATACTGCCGGGGCACACGCGGTCCATGTCGTCTACGACAGGCCCCACTGTTGTCTCCATAAAGCCACCCTTTGAAAGCGGCACGTACTCCTCGGCCATATGCATCTTTTTTCGCGGCGCTGGCTGCAAGGTACGCGCGTGTGATAATGTAGGTGGTGACAAAGAAGGTTTGGTGAGTGGAGACTGTTTTTGCATGCTCTGCAAAAGCATCCGTCCAACCCGACCACCAGCTGCACGAGCAAATACAGGTTTCTCATCATCATCATCGTCATCATCATAGCAGTCGCCGGAATTGTTCCATATCTTAGCAAAAAAAGAACCACTATAACAGCGCTCACTATTGCCATGCTCCATATAACGTCTTTTTTGCGCAGGTTCATCGTTTTGTTTTTCCTGGTCAAAAAAAAAAGACATATGCACTGCCCCCCTTTAACCGCCCCACCCTCTTTCCTCTTTTTGCCACACCTAAAGAAGTGTGCGTTAATTAATGCAGAAACTTTTTCATTACAAACACGGCAACAGCAACAACAACAACAAAAAAAAAACACAAATAGAAAACAAAAAAATTGCTGATTCTACAACGGGCGTTTCCATCCAACTGCGCCCACCTCTCCCCTCACCACAAAAACAAACCCAAGTAATAGTAATAGCAATAATAATAACAATAAAGTCGTTTGCATTCTAAATTTAAAATTTTTGCTTTCAGTAACGTGCCTTTTTTTGTGCTGTTCGACCACGCAGCGCAAAGTGCCGGCCTCGCGCCCCACCGTGCCGAAAAGCCCCAAAACGCACGCCTTGATAGCGCCTGGTCCCAATGTTAGTCGGGGTATACGCAATTTGCACATGTCGTTTTGTGTCCGGATCGACCTCCCTAAGAGCATTCTGGTTGAGATATCTGTTGCGGCGGTAAATGGCGTGACGTTGGTCCCTGAGCCTCAACGCCGCTTCAGTAGACGCAGAAACAACCCTCAACGCCCTCTTGCTCTTTCTTGCCCCACCCCTCTTGTACGCCTCCTCGTCTTCCTCCTCTCTTCTCCCCCCGTTGAGTTCAGCGTCTCCGCAGAACTGCGCGGTGGCCGATGTTTTTGAGGGCCGCTGCCGCTGCTTCACGCCCTCGCGCTGCATAATCGCAGAAACACGCGCATCACGTTCCTCCTCGTACACAGTCTTTACATAACGCCGGGGCGCACCATCAACGGCCTCTTTGGCGACGGCTTTAGTTTTTGTCACGTACTCAAACTGGAGATCGTCACTATCGCTACAATCACTTGCATCGGAAGCTGCTGTCATTTAACTCTCAAAAACCACAAAAAAAAAAAAAAAAAAAAAAAAAAAAAAAAAAAAAAAAAAAAAAAAAAAAAAAAAAAAAAAAAAAAAAAAAACAAGAATAAAATACATAAAAAATAAAAACAAAACAAACAATCAAAAAGCATACATACCTACATTATATATATATAGTATGTTACTCTAGACAGACCAACAAAAAAAAAAAAAAAAAAAAAAGAGAGAAAAACAATAATAATAATCACGGCAATAATAGTAAGATAATGCATAATTATTATCTACCAAACACCTATCTTTATTTTATTTTATTTTGTTTTTTGTATTTTGTTAGGCTTCATTCCTCTTATCTCTCAGATTAACATACGCACATACAAGCCATTCACAGAAAGAAAAAAGTACCTAATTCTCTTTTACTCCCCACACCTACAAAACTCAAACTTGAACCAGACTCACCTGTTTTTTTTTTTTTTTTTGCCTTTACATCATTTTTTTTTTTTCCTTTTTATTCCGTTGCTTTTTTGTTTAAGTAAAAAAAAAAAAAAAAAGTCCCCTCACCAAATTAAAAAAAAGAAAAAAACACATAAAGGTAAAAATTTAAAATAAGTTTAATTACTTAAAGTTCAAATAAACACAAAATATATACATACATATGTATACCGTGTAAAAAAACAAAACAAAAACAAAAACACTAACAACGTAAAAAAACTAAGCCGTAAAATTTCTGCTTTTACCATGTCTGTTTCTTTTTCTTTTTTTTCTAACAAAAACTAAATAGGGTCAAGCATCTTATAATAGTACATTTTCCTTTTTCCTTTTCTGCTTTTCTGCTTTTCTGCTTTTCTGCTTTTCTGCCTTTTTTTTTTTTTTTTTAAAGTCCACAAAAAAACAAATCGCTGTTAACAACTAAAATTGTTGAGATATAAAAAAACAATCACCACCGTATCCAGTATTGCCAAGCAAAAACAAAAACAAACAAACAAAAAAAAAAAAAAAAAAAAAAAAAAAAAAAAAAAAAAAAAAAAAAAAAAAAAAAAAAAAAAACGAAAAAAAAGCAAAAGTTAATAAAAAGTAAAGTGGTGCACAATTAATCAAACTTCTTTGACAAGTAGTATTCTTTCCCCAAGTAAACAGGCTCCCACATAAAGTTTTGAACCAGTTTCATCAGATCGGGTCTATTGTCTGGTAGATCACTCTTTGCCATGCCCATGCGCTGCAGTTCTCTAATAACAGAAACAGCAACGCACTTCGACACATCCCGAACGCTTTCAATAGGCGGATACAGTTTCCCTTCACCCACAACAACTTGCGTGTCGAGCATTTGGCTAAGCGCTTTTGCTGCAGCCGTAAAAGCCTCTTGTGGAATATATGGCGGTTGGGCAATAACAGCACCAAGGCCAACACCAGGAAATATGTATAGGTTGTTACCTTGCGCTGGGTACATAACTTTGCCATTAGCAACACAGGGCGGAAAAGGACTGCCTGATGCCACAATGGCTGTGCCATTTGTCCATCTGTAGGCGTTCTCAGGGGTAATCTCAGCCTTGCTTGAAGGGTTTGACAGTGGAAAAAGAATAGGATGCGGGCAGTATGACGCCATAAACTTAACAATCTCTTCGGTAAAAACACCGGGGACGGCACCAAGTCCAATCAGCGCCGTTGGTCTGACATATCTTACCACGTCAGTTAGCGTGCAAAGAGATTCATTAAGTTCCGGGGCAATGTCAGTGCGAGCCCACGCTTCTTTGTGTGATGCAAGCTCATCTCCACGTGTAGTAGTGACGAGACCTTTTGAATCTACCAGATAAACAATCTCGCGTACATTATCAAGCGGGATATTATACTGCTCGGAGACCAAACTGGTTATGGACTCTGCAACACCCGTCGCCGCAGAGCCTGCGCCAAAAAAAACCACACGCTGGTCGTTCAGCGGAACTCCACTTGTTTTAATGGCATTAAGAAACCCTGCGGCTATCACAGCTCCTGTGCCCTGAATGTCGTCGTTAAAGCACCGATATTTTTTCCTGTAACGCTCCAACATATGAAAACAGTGGTTGTTGCTAAAATCCTCAAATTGAACGACAGCACTGGGCCATTTCGCGCTAACAGAGTCCATAAACTCATCCAAAAGAGCGTAAAATTTCTCATCCGATACACGGGGAGTGCGTTCGCCAAGATACAGCGGGTCGTCACGGAGATCCTTATTATTAGTTCCCGCATCAAACATCACCGGTAGCACACAGCTTGGTTTAATGCCACCAGCCGCAACGTACAGAGAGCATTTACCAATACTAATGCCCATGCCATTTGCTCCGAGATCGCCCAAACCCAAAATACGAGAACCATCAGTGATAACAATAATATCGATGTTTGGCTTGCGCAGATTCTTCAGACTTTGCGCAATCTTACCTTTATCATTAATGCTCACATAAAGTCCATGGTCTTTTTGATAAATAGCGCCGTAGCGTTCGCATGCCTCACCCACAGTTGGTGTGTAAATAATTGGCAACGTATCCTTTAAGTGAGAAAGAATGACCTTGTAATACAGCGTGACATTAGAGTCCAGGAGGCCACGAAGTAGTTGATATCTGTTAATAGGAAAGCTGAGACGTCCAAACTGCCTCCATACACGTTCCACTTGGTCATCGAGCGTCTCCACTGCTGGGGGGAGCAAACCAACAACACCGAGATGCTCTCGTTCCTCTCTGGTAAAAGCGCTTGCCTTATTAGTAAAACGATTTCGCAAAAAATCTACCCCTCGGGGCTTGTGAGCCCATGGATCAAACCGTTTCAAATTGCGGATAAACATAGCTTTCCCTTTTGTGTAATATATAAATATTTATAATAATATATGTACTCGTGTTTATGTCTGTTTATTAAAGACTTTCTTTCTTTCTTTTTTGTTATTTGTACGTTATTAAAAAACCCTTTGTTGCTAAAAAAAATAATTGAACTATTTTTTTTTTGTTTTTGTTTGAAACTGCCCATAAAACACACAACAAAAAAACACACGCACACATACATGTATAATAATAATACAGATTTCAAAACTTCAATGACACGAGTCTCACAAATGCATTAAAGTGATTAACTTGGAGAGAAAGTTAAAGCCATGTTTCTTGTTTGTCACGCCTTAATATAAAACAAACAGTCTGCTGCAAAAAATCTTACTTGGTGTTGTAAAAAAATCTTTTTTTCATTATAAACACAGTAATAACACAAAAGTGGCCAACAAAAAAAAAAAAAAAAAAAAAGCGGTCTTGTCCAAAAGACAGCCTCTGAAATGTGAGCAGTATGTTTCGCATATATATATCTTTCTCTACGTCCCTTTTTTCCAATTTAGCACTCTATAGCTTTCTTTCATTTCTTAAACTATAATATTGATTTTTTTTTTTTTTTTTTTTTTTTTTGTACTAAAATTAAGTAGTACTTAATTTACTTATTAACTCCACATACTTTTTATTTTTATTTTTTTTTTATTTTTTGCTGTTTTAGTCTTAATCATCATCATCATCATCTTCTTCCTCATCTTCATTTTCCTCTTCCTCTTCCTCTTCATCTTCGTCCAGCACCTCAATCTCTAATTCAGACTCCTGTAGCATTTCCTCTGCCTGGCTAGAGCATATAATCGGATCCTCATCCTTCGCAAAAGGCCGCTCTATTTGTACTTTTGTCATCACATCCGCTCCTTTGACGCCTTTACTCCCCTTTTCAGCGTCCACTGTCTTATCCCGCTCATCTGCAAAAACAAAACTCACCAGCTTTGGCGCCGCAGTGGATATTACACGCAGAACTTTATCTAATGGAAAGTCAGAACATCGCGCAAAATGGCGCCAGCCCTTCAGTTCGTCCATACGAGGCCCGCTTTTCTTTTCACCAACACGACGAAACGCCATTGGCGCCTCTTCGTTTTTCTTCTTTACAGCGGATGCCATCTGCGCAACTGCTTCGCAGTTTGTGCAGCGTAAAAGGTCGTGGGTGTCAGAATTCGTATCACCACGAAAGCGGAAAAGAGAGCGCAGTTCTTCCAAGGTAAAGTGCTGCTTTGAGTCATTTTGCATGTCAACAACATTAGCAGAAAGACCTTGTTTGCTCACCTGACGTTGATATATCTTCTCTTCAATAGATCCCGTGCTTAACAAACGGTAAATAAAAACCCGTTTCTTTTGTCCATCGCGCCAGACACGGCCCATCGCCTGTGCGTCGTTTGCAGGATTCCAATCAGGATCAAAAAGAATCAACCTGTTAGCTCCAATAAGATTTAGCCCAACACCACCTGCTTTAGAAGACAGCAAAAAAACAATCTCTTGCGACCCAGGGACGTTAAAACGGTCTACCACTTCTTGTCTCTTTTTAACTGGCATGCTGCCATCAAGTTGAAAAAAGCTAATGCGTTTGAGGCGACACATTGTGGCAATAAGATCCAAAGTCTGAGTAAAGTTTGAGACAATAACAAGCTTATCACAATCTCCATTAGAGCGCAACACATCTAACATAAGAGAAACAAAATGCATTTTGCTTCCTGCAGCCTCAGAAAGAGAGCCTGATTTATACCCTTTGGGCAGCACAGACTTTGGAATGCCATTCCCATTTTTATCTTTATTTGAGTTGACTACGGCTTCCTGAAACAAGTCCATGTGATTGCATAACTTGCGCAGCGCAGAGATTACAACTAACGGCAAACAAGATGAACCCTCCACGATGCGTGACAATTTTTCATATGCCTCTTGCTGTAAAGTTCCAAGCCGCACAAAAACTGTAACATCAACTTTTGGTGGTAAATACGATTCGTTAATTGTTTGAGTACGGCGAAGAATAAATCGTTGTGTTAGGTTTGACAAGTAGTGAGCGCGGTCTGCACCCAAAGAGCGAATGTACTCTGGGCACTCAGGGTCACGTCCTTGCATAACTGGTTCCTCAAACACGCGGGCAAACACATCGCGGCTTCCCAAGATACCTGGATTCACAAATCCCACCATGGCGTGAAACTCTGAGAGGTCGTTTTGAATCGGTGTCCCGCTAAGAATAATACGGTTACGTGTTGGCAGCATGTCAACTGCCTTTGTCGTCTTTACCTCAGAGTTTTTAAGACGATGACCTTCATCACAGACTATCAACTCCACTGATTTTAGTGTTGAAAGACGGGTAACATACTTGCGCAGTTGGTCATAGGAAATAACAAGAACATCACCTTCACCATCAAAACGAGATATAATGCGATCACCCTTTGGTGTTGACTCCGAAATAGAAAAATACTTTACAGCACCAACACCGAGCCACTTATCAAACTCATTACACCAATTCTTCACCAAAGACGATGGTGTGACAACAAGACATTTGCGAGCCGTTGGCACCCCACGCTTTCCTTGCCTAATGCATGTGTATATTGTTGCAACAGTTTGGATGGTCTTGCCAAGACCCATCTCATCAGCAAGAATAGCCCCGTGGTACCCAGGCATTCGTTCCCCCGTAATGCAGTCAAACAAAAACTTCACACCCGCTCTTTGATGTGGTCGCAGCTTGTCGCCAATAACGGGATCAACAACGACAGAGACTTGTGGACGACCGTGAGAGTCGCGCTTGTAGTCCGCGTAGAACAGCACAACAGCGCCTTCGCGGTCGGGGTCGTGCAGCGGTCGCAGTTCCGCCAGAGCGCCGTTCGGCCCCGCCTTTGGACGACCCGCAAGAGGAACAGTAAAGCCAAACTGACCGTCATGCGGCCGTCTGCGAAACACAGGCTGGGCGAAAATACCCCCACAAAGAGTCTGGCCAAAAGTCATCTTAAACCTTGCACCACCTTGGCTCCTAGATGCAGCAGCAGCAGCCTCGGCCTTTGCTTTTAATCTCTCCTCCTTTTTTCGCATTTGATGTTCAGAGCACAAAAAAAATTCCCCCCCACGAAAAACTTCTTCTTTTAGCGCCGTAATAAGCAATACGTTTTTTGACGCTATCTTGAGCGTCATACCGGCCTTGGCATTGTCCACGTCCTCCTGCTTAATTGGGTAACCAGGTTCTGGACGATTGCCAAACTGCCGGCCAGCGCGGTCGTACATCATTACGCCTAACTCCTCGGTTTGAATAACAATAATGCCCGTTGACTCGTGTTTAGTAGCCGCATCTGTCTCCACCTGAAAATAAAGGCACCCGTGAGGGCTCACTGGATAGCGCGACACCACCTCGCTTGCTTCCTCCTCTGGCTCATCCTGTTTTTCCACTTCAACACAGCCGCTAGACAAGCTTTGCTCGTTTTTCTGCAGAAAGGTCGATTCTCCACATATTGTGCTCTCTTGAACACCAACAGTCTCTACTGCAGGCTCCAAACCGTCTCCACAGGCCGCAGGCTTCTCCTTCAGAGGCTGGTGGTACTCAATATGCGCCCTCTTCGCAAAACGAGCTTCACTCATGTTTGTGTGGGTCAAGTTATTACTCTCTGGGTAAAAAACTGAACGCTTCTGCCGCACAACTGAAACAGACGATAATGTGTCCGCTGTGGCGGCGTTTGTTGTAAGACCATCACTATTAATGTTTGCTGGTGGTCGAAAGCCAGCAGGAATACCGGTGCCGCTGCTAGAGCGACGAAAAAGAGGCATCAAACTTTACCCCCTTACTTATAACTAAAAACAATAACAGAAACAACAAAACCAATATACACATATACACACAGACAAACAAAAATAAATAAAGTACTGCAATAGCAAAAACCCAATTACATAAAAAGAATATATATATATATATATATATATATATATATATATATATATATATATATATATATATATATATATATATAAAAAATAACATTATTAACACAAAAAAATCAGCACCACGCTCGGTGATAATATGTTAAAAAAAAA